>JAQIVZ010002717.1:0-18613 GCA_034700945.1 Arrhopalites spinosus | reverse complement strand
AAGAAATGGCGGGGATAGAGGGAAAAAAAGCGGGGATAGATTCGGTGGCGGGGATAGATTTAGGAAGCGGGGATAGAGCGGGGATAGAAATAGGGAGACCCATTTTAAAGCACTCAGCCATTGAAAAGATTTCCCACAAGAGGGCATGGGACATTTAACGGATGACAGACTGTTGCGCAATTTCTTGTTCATTTTTATTTTCATTTTTCATGTGAAATGGAGTGTGATCTTAATATTAATTTATGGACGTCGGTGTCCACTGCACTGGGCTATTTCGTGACTTGCCACTTTTTTTAAACTCAAATATTTAAAATTAAAACGAGGACAATTTTATGGGCAATTTAATCAAAATGAAAAAATAAATATTGTCCATGTACTATCAGGGAAATAAAAAAAATTTTAATCATTTGAAATTGATTAAATATGTTTAAAATTAAAATTAAAAATTCTACCGATAGTTTGGTTGGAGTTGGAGGTGCTCGTCAAATTCAAATTTATAATTTTGAAAAGGATTTTCTTGACAACTGTTGTCCCTAGCCAAGTCACTGTTTTTGCTTTTTGAATTGCCAAAGGTCCAACGAGTCCTTCAAGGGGTTTGTAAAGTCCTCAGGAGCCAACGAACTTAAAATTAGACCCTCTTTCTCTACCCTTGTCACTTGCCCTTGAAACCATCAAAAAAAATACTTTATGCATAGCAAGAGCAAGGAAAGGGTCCATTTACTTGCTTTATGGCCCATAAATTATGGGAAGTTTAAAAAAAATTTACATCTTTCTTTGAGCTTCTCAATATTCTCCAATTTAGTAGCCTCTTTGTGGTTTAAACAAACCCTGATGCATAAAAGGTCATGTAACACCTTACGCACGAAGGTTTTGAATTCTATTCTATATTGTATATAGAATACATATGCGCGCTTTGTCACATTCAAATTTCACATTCTATTCCCAAGTGCCTTTAGAAAAAAAATATATTTGCAATTAAATTGTTTTAATGTCACATTGATCCTCATTGGTCATTATCCTGCCCTAAGTTTTTTGTCCCAAAAAGAAATCACAAAGGTCAAAGTTCGTGGTGAGATCAAAAGGAGCAGCAATTTTTTGTTCATATTGACATTTTTTTCAGATACTTTGTACCCTAATACTAAACACCTGTTTTGACAGGTGTCTCCTTTGGATTTATAATAAAGTTAAAAGGCGGGGAGTTTAAATATTGAATGGGGTAGAGAATAGTTAAAAGAATTGTGGTGAGATGATTTGAATGAGGGAGTCGTGATTAAAAATGGGACACCTGTTTTTGATAATAAAATGTCCATTGAGCAAGAATGGGAGAAGGGATGAGGATGATGACGTTCCATCTAAAATCATTCACCTTGGTCAAATTTCACCTGTTCCCCATTCACCTGTTCTCTTCTCCCATTGTTTGATCAGAGATAATCAATCCCATTTAATTGATAACACACCACACAATTTATTCAATTTAGCTACAATTTATTCATTTTTAATTCATTCCCATCAACTTTCACAATGACTTTTTGTTTCAATTAATTGTCAAAATTAATCATCTTAATTAAAATTAAACTTTTTTATTATGGCTAACCATCTTAAGTTTCTCAGTGTTGGGACCCTTTTGGGATTTTTTATTCTCTCTAGTTTTACAGTAAGTACCATTTAATTATTCATTATTTTCATTTTGTTTTAATTTTTTAATTTTATTTTTCAATAATTAATTTTTTGAACTAATTTAAAATTGTAACACAATAATTTTACTGGTTTAAATTAATTCCTTTGCACCAAATTAATTAATTCTACGAATATTGAAATCATTTGAAAGACATGCCAAAATTTTTATCACGTGATATAATTTTTCCGAATTGACACTGTCACAAGCTGCCATTTTATTTTTTAATTGTACAAAACACAGTTAAGAAACACAATTAAAAAAATGTGTTTTAAATTTTAAATTTAAAAAAAAAAAAACTCTTGGAACAATTTGGCACTGAATTTGCAACGTGTGCTAAAGTGCACTGATAAATTTTTTTTTATTGGCAATCTCATCAAATTGATAAGCCCCTTGAAAAATACGTAAATTTTCCTATTGACTCAACAACTAATCCTCAAAGTCACATGACAAGGTCACGTGATGTTCAAAGGGTCACAATAAAAATGGTAATGAAAATTCTTGGACTTTAGGTCACCTCTCAAAAGACTCACTACCCACAAGATGGCCAACACCCATCAAAACCCTTCATTCTCCAAACACACGCCCACAGAAAGCCACACATACCCCTCGCAGATGAAGACCCAGGTCAATGTGTCATGTACGACACTTGTGGCCTTGTAAATGGGAGGGGCGTTCCCTGTGTCGTAAACCACGCCCCAGTTGAACTCGATGACGTAACACTGGCCCGCCTAGAACCCGCCTGTCCGGAATTAGTGGCAGAGCATGGGAAGAATCTTTGTTGCTCTGCAGCCCAGATCAATGACCTCTTGACCAATCTTGAACTCCCATCCTCCATCATTGGCCGCTGTCCCGGTTGCTACTACAATTTTCGTCAACAATTTTGTTACATGACCTGCTCCCCCATTCAAAGCAAATTTTTGAGGGTCAATGTCAGTGAAGCTTATGATGACAAATTTAGGGTCAAACTACTTGACCTTTTTATCGTCATGGACTATGTCCAAGAGACTTACGATTCGTGCAAGAGCGTGGTCATGAGTTCAACCAATGCTATGGGCATGGACGTTCTTTGTGGTAATTGGGGATCAGCTGACTGCAATTCGACTAGATGGTAGGTCAGAAAGAGTATTGAGGTCAAGGTCAAATAATTTTTGATTTTTTTTGTAGGTTTGATTATATGGGCTCCGTTGACAATAATTACTCTCCATTCGATATGAAGTTTAACTATATCCCGCGCAACACTTCAATTGAAGAATTTACTCCATTTGACTACGACACTGTCCTTTGTTCTTCCCCGCCACCTGTAAGATTTTTTTTCATTTTGGAGGGAATTCTTGAATTTTTTTTTTTTGATAAAAGTTTTGACTTTATTAACGTGTTAATTAACGAGGCAGTGATACAAGTCGTACGTGCATGGAGGTGTACGTGTATACTGTTGTTTCTCGGAAACACGGACGAAAATACGAAGATGAAAGTTTAAAAAAAAAATTGAAATCGGAGAGAAAAAAAAAAGAAAAAAAAACCCACCCTATAATCCCCGCCAATCCCATTGAAGCCCACACGATAATATGTTTGGGGTGAAAACCCTTTTAGGGAAACCATTAACATATTATCGGGCATGTAGCCATTATTTATTTATTATTTAAAAATTGTATTCTTTTTAAGGGTGAAACGAAAAGGTGTTCTTGTGTGGACTGTGAAGAAGCTTGCCCCGCAGCGCCTCCTGAGGAACCCGAAGAGGAACCTTGGGTAATTTAATTGTGATTTAAATTAATTTTTACACAATTTCAAGTATAATTAAAATTTCAGGAAATTTTTGACGTTCCTGGACTCACAATTGTAATGATTATCGTCTTTATATTGGGTGCCATTTTAATTGTTGGCCTCGCATTCCTTTCTCGATGGATGGAGGGACGCAAATTGAATTCTCAAAGTGGTACGAAATTCAAATTTATTGATGAAAATGGCGGGAAATTTTTAAAAAAATTGTTGTAGGTGAAAGAAGTTTACAATTGGATGATCAATACAATTACAATGGCCCATTCTCAGATAGTCGTGATTCCCTTGTGGGTAGTGAACGTGAGTTTTAATTTTTTAAATTGATTTTTGATTCATAATTTCATGAAATTTATTCTAGACGACCTTGGCTTCCTGGAATCGGCGGGTCTAAAAGTGGAGAAAGTTCTTCAATCCTTCTTCACTTCAGTTGGAACAAGTAGGTTAAATTAAAATATTAAATATTTAACAAATAAAATATTTAATTAAATTTAATAAAGCCTGTGCCCACCACCCCTGGGTCATTCTCTTGCCGGGTCTGATCGCCATTTTGGCTTTTGTTTGTGGCTGCGTCTTCCTCGAAATTACAACCAATCCCGTCGAAATCTGGGCTTCACCCTCATCTCGATCGAGAGTCGAAAAAGATTATTATGACAGTAAGTCAATTAAGTTGTTAATTAAATCCTTGGATTTTGTATCAAATTAAAATTTAATTTTCAGATAATTTCGAACCATTTTACCGAACGGAGATGATAATAATCACCGCCAATGAAAATGCCCCACGAGGGCCTAGTCAAATGAACAAAGACCAAATGATGTACTATGGCCCCATTTTCGACAAACAATTTATGTACACCATTCTCGAACTTCAAAATCGCATTGCTTATGAGGTACACCAGTTTAAATTGTAATTAAACTAAACAACATTAACATTAAAATTAATTCTAGGTGAAATCAGAGAACAACGTCACCCTAGCGGACGTCTGCTTCAAGCCCCTGTACCCCCAAAAAAATATTTGTACAATATTCAGTTTATTGGGCTGGTGGCAAAATGACCAAGTCAAACTTGACCGAGTTGAAATAAACAAAAATACAAATATCACCGCCAATTATCTAGACCACTTGCTCTACTGTTTCAAAAATAGCGCTTCTACTAAAGACAACACTGCCCTCGCTGATCCTTGTTTGGGTGAATATGGTGGACCCATCGATCCCAGTGTTGTCCTCGGAGGATTTCTTAAGGAAGGTAAAAATCCCACCACGTCATCTACCGTCTAACGTACAAAATTCTAAATTAACCGCCATTTGTGAACTTTTTAGGAGAGTCCATGTCTGCTCAGGCTAATTACAGCGGGGCAGATACCGCTATTTTAACATTTATTGTGAGTAACAAACAAGATGCGGCTCACCAAAAGATGGCGCTCGAGTGGGAGAAGGCGTACATTGAATTTATGAAAAAATGGACAGAACGAGATCAACCAGATTTCATGACGATTGCCTTCTCCGCTGAACGAAGTATTGAAGACGAAATTTCCCGGGAGAGTAGCGGAGAGGTCAGCACCATTTTGGTCAGTTATGTCATCATGTTCATCTACATTAGCGTCGCCCTTGGAGAGGCCTCTTCCTTGTCCACCATGATGGTATGTTTTGAATCTTAGCGCAATATTTTGAATTACTTAAAATTTCATTTAATTTAGATTGACAGCAAAGCCACCCTTGGGCTAGGTGGGGTGCTCATTGTACTGTCATCGGTGGGGTCAAGTATAGGTTTCTTTGGGTATTTGGGTGTACCCGCGACCTTAATTGTAATTGAGGTCATTCCATTCTTAGTTTTGGCCGTAGGCGTGGACAATATTTTCATTCTAGTTCAAACGTACCAACGTTCCACACGACGACCAAATGAACTCAGACATGAACACATTGGCCGCATTGTAGGTGAAGTTGGGCCTTCGATGCTTTTGAGTTCTGTGAGCGAATCAACTTGTTTCTTGTTGGGAGGTCTCAGTGAAATGCCCGCCGTGCGCGCTTTCGCTTTCTATGCTGGAGTCGCTCTTATAATCGATTTTCTCATGCAAATCACCTGTTTCGTTAGTTTACTCGCTATCGACGCGCGGCGACAAGAAAGTGGGCGATATGACCTCGCATGCTGGTAATTTTCCTTTTAAAAATATTTTTCGAAATGGGCGCTCATTCAAATGTTGTATTTGTAGCATCAAAACGAAGCACACGCGCCAAAAGCGCCAGGAATTGGAGGAAGAGAAATCTAATGGGATTATGTATAATGTAATCAAGTCTTATTATGCGCCCTTCCTCTTAAAATTCCCTGTGCGCCTCACTGTAATGGTCGCCTTCTTCGGGTGGTTCTGTTCCTCCGTGGCTGTAGTGCCCTCAATTAGCGTTGGGCTGGACCAGCGACTGTCGATGCCAGGGGATTCGTATGTGTTAAAATATTTTGACGCCATGTTCGACTATTTGAGTGTCGGCCCACCAGTTTATTTTGTGGTGGAGGATAGCGGGATGGAGTGGCGACATCACGACGTTCAAGATTTAATTAAAAGTGGGGACAATCCGTACTCTTTAGTTTCGCAAATATTTTCTGCAAGTAAAAAGTCGCAAAAAACATTTATTGCAAAACCCACGGCCAGTTGGCTGGACGATTTCATTGATTGGGGATTTATCGTTAATTGTTGCAAATTTAACGAAACCACTGGCGGCTTCTGTCCTAACGATAATTTGTAAGTTTTAAAATTTAAAAAATGGCGCCTTTTGAATTTTGGCACAATATTTTTGCAGAGACTGTCGGGAATGTCCCATCAACAAGACGGACGTGGGCTATTTAAATGAAGACGATTTCGGTCATTACATTTCCTTCTTTTTGCAAGACAATCCAACCGAATCATGTGGCAAGGCGGGGCATGCGGGTTATGGGTCGGCGGTTCCGCTTGTAATAAATCAAACGACTGGTCATGGCTCTGTTGGTGCCAATTATTTTATGACGTACCACACAATCTTGAAATCTTCTCAAGATTACACTAAAGCCATGGAAGAAGCGCGGGAAATTGCGGATAATATTACTCTCACCTTGAATTTAGGATGTAAGTTTTTAAACTACCCGATCTTTTACAATTTCGGTATTTAAATTTACCCGCCTTTTTTAAAATTACAGTGACAGGAGAGAAAGAGGGGCCGCATAGAGTTTATCCGTACAGTATTTTCTATGTTTACTATGAACAATATTTGACAATGTGGAGGGACACGACTTTATCCTTGGGAATTTCTCTTGCCGCCATTTTTATTGTGACTTTCCTACTCACAGGATTTAGCTTCCAGGCGGCTTGTATAATTATATTAATTATTGTATTAATTGTGACTAACTTAATGGGATTGATGTACCATTGGAATATTGAATTGAATGCCATTAGTCTGGTTAATCTCGTTATGGTGAGTTTATTCAAATCGTAATTTAATTTAACTATTTAATTTATCCAAATTTAATGTTCCCGCTTTTTTAATTTTAGTCAGTGGGAATCAGTGTAGAATTTTGCACCCACGTGGTCCATGCGTTTATGATGTCAAGTGACGGGACGAGATTGGACAGGGCGGTGGATGCTTTGGTCAATAAGGGATCCTCTGTTCTCTCGGTAATTTTTTGGTGGGACGTTAATTTTCATAAATGATGGAAAAAATTTCAAAATTTTATTTATATTACTGACATGTTTCCTTGCAGGGGATCACTTTGACGAAATTTGGTGGGATTATAGTTCTGGTAATTTACGATAATTATTTTAAATATTTTTAATAGAAAAATAATAAATTGCAAATTATTTTGTAAATTACAATTAAATTGTTGTTGATTTTTAGGCATTTGCAAAATCCTCAATATTTCGAGTATTTTATTTTCGAATGTATTTGGGGATTGTCATTTTTGGGGCTCTTCATGGTCTCATTCTCCTTCCCGTTCTTCTCTCATTCATTGGACCCATGGGTCATCGAGGTCGGATTGCGAGAGTTAATAAAATTTAATAATTGTTCTTATTTTAAATATTCCCACTCATTTATTTAATTTTATTAAAATGTAGAAAATGAAAAAAAAGACTTTGAATAAAATTTGTATATTACACCTCACCAATTTTTCATGTGGTGAAACATTGAGCCCTGTGGCGTTTTTAATCAGGAAACAAATTCAGACACACAAAAAATATTTTTATCATTTTGTATTGTCCTCTGCACGAATGAAAAAGGGTCAATTGTGGGGTTATGAGGTCATAAGAGGGCATGTGTCTGCTGGACGATAAATCTTGTTAATGACGGGGTATTGGACACCGTATTCGACAAGTGTGTAGTCAATTGTAAAAATTCCATCCTTCATGAGGTCACCCCCTCGCTGACAAAATCCCATGTGCTCCCCATAGCGGCTTTTTTCTTGTACTTCCTCTACAAATTCCTTTGTCCAGTTGGCCATTTTAGTCACGTGGAGATCATAATTTTGATCCTTCAATTCCACCGGTTCTGCAATGGCCGCTTCATCTCCTGACCTTCATATAAAACACAATTTTTTAAATATTGCGCGCACTAAAAGTCATGACATTTGACATTTGTGATTCAATCTTACATATCAAAATTGGTGACCCCAAATTGAGTAGGAAGAATTCCGAATTGTTGGCTGGCGCATAAGTCAAGCCGATTATTTAATTTTGGGTAGAACAGAAGGAAAGCCATACACATTTCTGAACTAATAATTAATTAATTACAATTAGTGGAATTCATTAAATTTTTTGTATCTATTTTGAAAAATTACGTTGTTGGGAAACCGCCAGTGGTGACGCGCAACGGCGAAAGCCAAGTATTGTCGTAGACACATTCTAATCAAAATTGAAATTTGCATTAAATTTCACATTTTTCAAAAAATTGTGTAGAGGGCGTACCAAAAGTGAAACGATCGCCAGGGAGGAATTTGAGGAACGGTTGAATTGGTCTCGTTTTTTGTTGATTGAAATTATAATTGTCATCCTTGGAAACCCATTTAAGTTCCTCCATTGTGCCATTTGCATTTGGTCGAAAATGTCGCAGTGTCATTGACCTTCCTAAAAATGGAAAAGTTAATTGTGACTTTATTAAAAATTTAATTTATTGGTAGACTGTGCAACGCATAAAAATGTAAATATATAAATATATGTAAATATATGGGCAGAGCGAGTACACACACTGTGAACTGTGTTACAGTCACAGTCACAGGTACTTTATAGCCACCACGAGTTCCCCATAAGGGACTGTGAGTGAGCTATAGGGTGCCTCTACATATAGAGAAGGGAATGGGCCAATGGGGATGAAGGATCGCTACTCGAAGGGTCTGGAGCTTACTCGCTCCAGCCCTATAAAAAGTGCTTCCCTTCACTTTGTTCGGCAGTCTTGATTTCGGCTCGCACAGCGAAGCTCTGCCCAATTGAATATAGAAAGCCAAGAAAAATACTTCGAATAAATTTTCCCTTGTATCTTTTATAACTCGCAGGTTTCCCCGTTCCCATTTCTTGTCACTATACACACAAAAGTTACACACAAAGCCCTCTGGAATTGACTCCAACTCAATTCCAGGATAAATCCCCGATTAGTCCCGTTTGTTACAGACTGTAGACTTAATTGACCTGGTAAATGGGAATGTAGAAAAGCAGAGAAGACATTGATGCCATCTTTGGGGAATGCCTTGGAAGTGCAATCAGCACTACAGTGACCAGCCACAGTGAAGGAAGTCGAATTTGGCGGGATTAATAATTGTGGGCTAATAAGATGGCCAATAACCAACAAGGCCACTTCATTTTTTCTGCAAATAATTTAAATTCTAATTGTGCTTTGGTTAACTAGAAATTTAATTGTTTTTAATTGTAATTACTGAAGTTCCTTTGACAGATAAAGTTGAATGCTCGTCATGTAAGAAACTCCCACCACTTTTTCTTTGTTCGTGACGTGTAATTGCACAGCGTAAAATTTAGGGTGGCTATCTTCGTTTTGCGGAAATCCAGTTCCAGGTGAGAAGAAGAGCGCCTTCATTTCAAACTTTTAAGAAGGCACAAATTTTTGGTGACACCTAAATAATTGGCGGGGCATCTAAATAATTAGTGCGTCCTCTAATTGGTTAGGGCGTCCTCTAATTGACTAGTGCGTCCCCTAAATGATTAGTGCGTCCTCTAATTAATTAGTGCGTCTTCTAATTGGTTAGGGCGTCCTCTAATTGACTAGTGCATCCCCTAAATGACTAGTGCGTCCTCTAAATGATTAGTGCGTCCTCTAATTAATTACTCGGGCACCTAATTCACGTACTTAAATAATCATTTAAATTGCCAAATAAAATTGTAAATTTTACAGAATGTAAGCATTTGTTGTACATATATAAATGATTTAATAGAAATTTCATATTTTCATCAAGACTAATAAACAATCAACACTTCATGAAATTCCAGTTAATAAATTAACAATAAATTAAAATTCAAAGTTAGAATGTAATATTTGTCAAATAAAAAAACAATTACCATGTCTTAAAACTCTAAATTGGAAGAGCAAATAAAGTTTAGGAAAATTAAATTTTATTGGCGAACTAAGGCTGCTCGTGCCTGAGTTGGCCTTCCTCTTTTTCTTTTCTGACCAAGGGGGACGGTGCATGCCTCTAATGGGACCTTAGTCAATCGAAGTCTTATCGCTAGGCCTAAAGTGTGCTTGCATTGGCGTTGTTTCAAAAAAATTGGACAAGTACATGAAGCCCTTTCCCATTCTTGGTTCGTCAAAGTGATGACCCAAATGAACGTTCGTTGTGCTTCGAATTCATCAAATGAACTCCAAGCGTTCAGAGTGCTTTTATACTCATCGATGGAACTTTCTGTAACTGGTTCAGTTTTGGTCAATTTACTGGTTGATGCGACGTAGTACAAAGTGGCACCCTCTGCATTGTCTTCTGAGAGTAGTTGTGGTCGCGATGATGCCCACTGAAAGGCTTTTGTCCACATTTCCAAACTCTTTTTCGGCGTGGAAGCAAACGGTTTCGAGTTTGGCTGGGAGGAATCTCTTGCCCTGGACCAATCCGGAAGAAGGCGTTCTTCAATCATCATCAAAAATTCTTTAATTGGTAGACGTTCACGAAAGGTATACTCTTGTTTGATTACCCCGTTTGTACTTTCGACTGAGTTGTTGGTACTTGGCGCGGGCGATGCCCCTTCATACCAAAATCGATGCTTGACCAACCATTCAGTCTCAAAGTATGTAAGAAAATCTGATACTTTGTCTTGGGAATCTAGCTGCCACTTTTGGAGAAATAAAATCGAGGCCCTGTCAAATTCCTGGTCAGACTGGCAAAGTTGTAACTGACAAATGTCGCCGTACAGAAAGTCGCGTCTCTCTTTATCGACTTTAGTTTTGACATTTTTCTTGACATGAAACCAGCACATTACTCGTGTAAACTGATCTCCAAATACTTTTGAAAATTCATTGGTAATTGCGTCAGCCACTAAAATTGTAGGCTGGTAATTGTGACCAAATGCCCGTTGTACCCCATCCTTCACGAATTGAAATAAAAATTCAAAATCTGCTGCGCATTCGCCTAACCAAATAGAAATGAATTTAAAAACTTAGACTAGGACACACTAATCATTTAGAAGACACACTAATTAATTAGAGGACGCAATAATCATTTAAAGGACACCTTAGGCAATTAGAGGACGCACCAATTATTTAGATGCCCCGTGAAATTATTTAGCTGCTTTTTCTCAACATCTAGGTGTCAATTTTATTTAATTAGAGGACTTGTCCCATTCAATTAGAGGACCCCAAAAATCACACCCTTTTAAAAATTCGCGGGCACCATTCGGCTACCATTTATTTTATTTTGAAGAACTTACATTTCCACCAAACCCCCAGGCAAAAATTTATCGACTACATTTGCTAATGACTTGCGTGGTATTCGTTCCATCTGGAAAGTAGCAGAAACCACCAGCAGTTTTTGAGTGTCTCTCAAAAAACTTTTCTGTTTCACTCCCAGGAGGCGCGTCGGATACGTGGAAAACCAAATGATGGTTGTGCTTCAGAGCCAATGGATTGTCTGTTTTGACGTGGTACTAAAAATAAAAAAAATTTAGTAAATAATTTTCAAAATTTGAAAATTCCCTCTCATTTTACATACCCCAACAACATGACGCTTTTTTCCATAGTCAGGGCTTTTGTGGGTGGTACAGATGTACATCGTTTCTCTTGCGGTGAGCGTTGTGTTGACGGTAACATCCCAAATGTCGTACCTACGAATTGAAACACATTTGATTGGTGGTTAATTTAAATGACTTTAAAATTAATTCTCAACTCTTTTAAATGTTCCGGTTTTGTTGGTGGATCTGGAGGTAGAGGTCAACGAGGCCAATTTTGGACTCGTCAATTTCCATCGCAAAATTTTTGGCGTCTTTGTCTCCCAGGATTCAAATGAGACGACTCATGTCTTCCTAATTTTAATTACCCTCAATTTAATTTAATTTCAATTAAACTAGCCATGTGACTTGATGTGACTTACAGTAATTTTGGTGTCTTTCTCGTCACAAGTGTCAAGGGATCGGTTGAATCGGAGTTGGGTCACATTTCCAATTTCTGTTCCTTCCAAAAGTGTCCAGTCTTGCTGTTTGTCCTTTTTTATTCCTGTCGCAGTTACACCAACGCCATCCTGTGAAAAATGAAGGAGACTTTGAGTTTTCATTTTGAATTATTTTGAAAATAGGAAACGTACCCAAAAATAAATTTTATTGGTGCCATTCTTCTTTTGAACACCACCAACAATGACGTCGGCTCCCTTGAGGGATCTTTTTTTACTGATGCCAAAGACAATGTAGCCGTTGGTTTGAGCGGTCAATTTGAATTCAATTGATTTGTGCACTAAATCAACTGTCCACGAAATGTTGAGACGGGGACTGAGGATTTGATTCCTTTTTACCAAAGACACAGAGGGTCCTTGTGGGTCCACTCCCCTTGCAGGAACCACCAAAAACAAGATGGCGACGGGTAAAAGAAACCAGAGACCCATTTTTGGCAAAGTCAACTAAATTCAAAGACTAATGATTGGTGTATGCAATTATTCCATAATGGTTTGTTAAATGGCAGTTAACTTTGAATTTAAACTACAACAAAAAGAATTCCACATTTCACAATTAATTTATTACCACTCGTGCTTTTTGTAAAGTTTTTATTTACTATTTTTACACACAATTGGAATTCTTATTTTTTATTGGTTCACCATTGAACGTGACGAATGACGATTTTAGCAAAATTGGATGGAATTTTTATTAATCCCCATTAAAGTACTCGTCGTATTGTCCACTAATGGAGTTTAAGTCGAATGTATTTACCCAATTTATTTTAATTTACTAAATAATTTTAGTAATTTACCAATTTATTGGTAAAACATTTTCTACAATTTATAGTAAATATTCAATTTAATACATTAGGACCTCACAAAAAAATAATTGCACAATTTAAAAAAATTCCTTTCATTATTATGTTTCAAAAAAATTAGAGATCAACATCTTGAAATTTCAATAAAAAAACAAAAATGTTCCAAAGTTTTTACGGCGACTTGCGCTAAAATAAATTTGAATTTGGTTAATTAACTAAAATTGTAATCAGTCAAGATTAATTACAATTTTACAATTCCCGCCATTTCATTTGGCAAATTGATAATAATTTTTAAAATGGAGGCCCAACTAATAGAAATTGTTCGCCATCCTCTCAACATTTCCTTCGTATTGGGGTACCTCCCGGTAGGTATAGAAGGCGGCAAATTAAATTTTAAATTAAAATCAATTCGCGCCATCTACTCTATAGTTTTTTCCATCAGTTCAATTTTCTGCGTTCTCTCTTCAATTTATTTATTTTGGTCTGCCGCCTCCGCCTTTGGACAAAACGAGACAGACGCGTTGACCAATGGAATTGAGTCCATATTGACTTTTGTCATTTGTCTCTACTTCCGGTTTCACGGGTTAATTAAAGTGAACAAGACTTTAATTGTGTGGGAACAAACTGTTCAATTATTTAACCAAGCCAAATTTATTGGTTTAATTGAAACAAAAGAATCGCAAAAAGTTTTAATGGATTTGCAAAAAAATTGTGCAAAATCCACTCTCTGGTTTTTTGTTCCTCTGAGTTTGTACGCAAGCGTGGTGACAACATTTGAAATAGTGACAATGGTATGCCCCAATTTAATTAGGCCGACAGATCCCCTTGTAATCTATTTGACCTCAATGACCCCAATCCAATTCACTTGTTTTACATTTACTTATGCTCAATGGATGTTCGTCGCTTTTCTTCATCCAGGGGCCAAATTTTGGATCATGATTTACATACAACTCTACACCTGTGCATTCCAATTAGCCACCATAGAAATTAAAAGAATTCGGGCAAGGTTGAGGGATGGGGTCATCCACTTTGACCCTAGGTCAGGAGACCCATTAAGAAGGTTGGAGGAGTGTTTAGAGTTTGTGAAAAAGATGGAGGAGGTGGTGGAGAAATTTAATGAATATTTTAATGACATTTTAATGCTGGAAATAATTTATTTACTTTCTAAAATGTTGGCTTATACCTATTACGGAATCACTACATTTTCTTGGAGTGACCCACGTCGTATTTGGTTCCATTTTAGTCATGCTACTCTTTATTTTTTGACCTTGTTTGATTTGACCTCACATTCTCAAAAGTTGGCCCATCAAGTGGCGAGAACTGGAAAGGAATTGGAGAGTCTTAATTTCTACAAAATGGACGCTGCTCAGCGCGTTAAGGTACACGAAATAATTTCATATTTTTAATCAAATTTTTTACATTTCGGGAAAGTAGTTTTGCTTGAAAAAATGAATTAAATTTTTTTTATTGCAAAGTTAATTTGAATTTTTCTTGACCAAGTAAAGCTTGCCAATATTTCTGTCAAAGGACCATATGCACTAAGGACCATTTTTGGTCCCGGATCAATTCCCTCCAAATTTGGGTTGAAAGTCAATTCGACTACCCTGATCACAAATCTGACCGATTTATTCACTGAAAAAATTCACTTTTGCCGCCAGGGGGCATGAAAGTTGAAAAACAAAAACATTTCAAAAAAGAAGAAAACAACCAATGTTGACCTCGAAACCCCTTACAAAAGTCAATTCGAGTGTCCTGATTACAAATCCAGAACCGCAAAATTGTTTTAAAAATCGGGTTTGCCGCTGGAGGTCATTAAAGTTTCAAAAGACGCAACTTTCAATTGAACGATATTTTCGACTACTGTGATCATAGAGTCGATGAGGACACGTGGCATTTTTCACTTTCTTAAGCAGCTCAAACTGCGTCCGTCAGTGAAATTTCACGCAATGATAGTTATAATTCAACCCATCAGCCGTGCTGCTGTAGCCGATTTTATATCAAAATGCAATGAAAATGTCAATGTTTAAAAATCTGGCAAAAATCAACCACTCAATGAAAAATTCTGAAACTTGGCACAAAGCACGTCCATAAGTGGGGTTACCTTTGGTCGATAAACCTTCCCGCCAAATTGGCGGGTTCCCACCGCCAGCTATATGATTTGTTTTGACAATTTCAAACATGCCAAAATAAAATTATTTTCGATTCCAAAAGTAATTTGGACATCTAAAAAGCACTATTAGGACCTCACTAACATTTCTAATGACATAATATTTTATTGACCCTTTCTGAGACCTCCAGGAGTCAGTTTAGAAAAAGCCTTATACCATGGACGTCACGTCACCGGCTGGAAAACTCTGAAAAAATTCAAACTAGTAAATGACATCATAAAGAACAAGTTTCCTATGCATGTCAAATCATACTTGACCTTCCGGGGTCAACAGGGTCACAATTAAAATTTTGACCTGGCGCAGAGGTCACAAAATTGACTTTACTCATATGACCCCAAAAGCAATATTGTTCAACTTGGTCTTGCCTCTACATGTGAATTTTTTCAGAATTTTAGGTCTGCAGGGGTCACCGGCAGAGGTCCAAACAGGAAATGACGTTCAGAGGTCAAACAGAGAGGCACTAACTTTTTTTAACTTACAAAACATGTTTCGAACATGGTTTATTATCGTCGTGTCAAGTTTTATCGAAATTCAATAGCACCATAGTCATGGAGGCAATGTTTGAATTTCAATTGGCTTTATATGGAAACTAATGGTAAGACTAGTATCATGATAACTCGCTTTAATTCATCTAGATTTCGATTAAACTTGGTAGGATGATACAAAACCATGTCCGAAACATGTTTTGTAAGTTGAAAAAAGTTGGTGCCCCTCTGTTTGACCTCTAAACGTCATTTCCTGTTTGGACCTCTGCTGGTGACCCCTGCAGACCTAAAATTCTGAAAAAATTCACATGCGGAGGCAAGACCAAGTTGAACAATATTGCTTTTGGGGTCATATGAGTAAAGTCAATTTTGTGACCTCTGCGCCAGGTCAAAATTTTAATTGTGATCCTGTTGACTCCGGAAGGTCAAGTATGATTTTACATAAATAAAAAACTTGTTCTCTATGATGTCATCTACAAGTTTGAATTTTTTCAAAATTTTCCACCAGGTGGCGTCCATGTTATAGAGCCCTTCCTAAACTGACTCCTGCACAGACTATATATATTCTTATACAGACGTGAAGATCCATATAAAAAAGACGCGCCTAAAAAGTGACTGTGGCTTCCGTTGTTTTGATTGGCTCTGGGGGCTGGTCACGTGGTCTCAGACCAATAAAAACAGCGGAAGCCACACTTGGATATAGTCGTGCATACATATACTCCTCCTTTTTGGCACGTGAAAAACAATGATGTCTGCGTGTCTCCCAGTATACATAGTCTGTGGACTCCTGAAGGTCACACATGGGGTCAATAAATTATTTCGTGTCACCAGGAATGTTAATGACATTCCAATTAAGCTTTTTAGACGTCGTGATTATTTTTGGAATCGAAAATAATATTATTTTGACATGTTTAAAGTTATCAAAACAAATGACAGAGCTGGCGGCGGGAACCCCCCCCAATTTTGCGGGAAAGTTGATCGACCAAACACTGACTCCACTTATGAACATGCTTTATGCCAAGTTTCAGAATTTTTGGTGGTGTAATTGTTTTTTGCCAGATTTTTGAACATTGACATTTTCATTACATTTTGATGAAAAAAGATCCCGCCGACCCCCTTTTCGTCATTTTTGGAGACGGATTTAAGTAGGACTGCACGCTTGAACCAAGTTGAGATTTTCACAAGTTGTTTTAAAGAACATAACTTTGCCACTATGCGTAATTTCAAGTTGGTTCAAGCGTGTAGTCCATCCGAAAAAGTTATCGCATAAGGTCCTTTGAAAGACCTCCCTCGCCTCCCACATTTTGCATTTAAATTTTAGTTGAGCATTACCGTAGTTACAAAAAAAATTTAAATTAATTAAATCACCGATAAAATTTTGGAACGCTTTGTCTCCTTCCTGGCCTGGGGCCAGTCACATGTCAAATATGGGCCTTGGGTCCAATTAAAAATTCCAAAGTTTTCAAAATAATGTAGTAAACTAAATTCTAAAATTAAAAAAACATCCAATTAAATTTAATTACACTTCCAAATTATCCAGTAAATTCAATGGAGACTTCAAAAAGTTCCAAAAATGTGAGAAGGATCACAAGAAAGAAATTAGAAGCATTAGATTCAAATGAAAACAACAATGTGACCTCTAGACATGGTCTCACGTCAGAGGTCAAATCAAAATCTCCTTTAGTAAAATTGACTAAATCCTCTGCCTCAAAGCCACCTCGTTCCCTCTCCCCTGTGACTGGCACAACTCGACAATTGTCTTATGCCAAGCATGCAGCTTTAGCTTTAAAATTGGAGCATGGGATCAAGAGCACTTCTGGCTCTGCCATAGCCTCCCCTCGACCTCTGACCTCAAATTTAAATAGTCTTCAATTAGCTCATCTCGAGAGATCTACAATGAATCGAATATTTAGTCATCCACGATCCACCATGGTCAAATCAACAATTGGATTCGATCGAAACAGAAATTTGAGAGCTCAAGTTGAACATGCCATGAAGGTATGAGTAAAATATTTTAATTTAATTCTGAATTAAATTAAAATTAATTTAAATAGGAACATAAAATCTTTTCCTGTGTTGCAGTCTATCCAGCCATACGGAAAGCACTACAAAAACGTGGTTGGGTTGAAAAAAGTCCTGCTTTGGGTGTGGCTCGATCAACAAATTTTGGGACTTCTCTCAAAGGTACAATTTAATTTAAATTACAACAAAAATTTTAATAAAAATCACTATCTTTGTCTAGAATTAACTGTCAAAGGTCACGATGACGAGTCTGACACAGCTTGGATGACTCGAGTTCTAAGGGACTATCCACCCGATTTCATTTGGGTCATTGGACGAAATATTGACTGGCGAAGTCTCCATAAAGACCAACTAATTAATCGTTACCCTAAAGCTAATTTTACAACAAAGGTAGAAATTAAATATAAAATTACAAATGAATTAATTACAATGTAAATTAATTTAAATTAATCCAGGTTGGCATAGCCAGTTGTATACAAAGTATGCAGTGGTACAGTGAGCCTGGAATTTCAGAGACATTATTCCCTCGCTGTTACCGTTTGATGGTGGACGAAGAGAAAGCAGCTTTCATCAGTGACTACCGACTCTCCGCTTGCCTTGGACTGCTCAAGTGAGTCGTTGGAGCCTACGAAAAAGGGAGAGAGGACGGAATAATTGACCCCACAAGTACAATTGACTCGACAGCCGTTGATTTTGCTATTCGTCAAGTCAATAATTATGTTCGTCTTCGACGTCATGAGGACATTGATTGGCTCATGTCACCAACTTTTTTGGGCCAACATTGGGATGCCTTCCTTCATCAGTACTACACCATTGTCTTTCTCAAAGCCAAACTTTGTCTAGCCAATGAACAGGATTCGGGAAAGGTTTCAAAAAAATTATTGTATTAATTTTGTAATTATTGTAATTAAAATAATTTGCTCCTGTTAAAATCAGACTTGGCATGACTCTGCCAAAAAATGTTTACAACGGATAGCTCCATATTGGCCACAACTGAATATTGACGGCACTAACAATATTTGGATTTGCAAGGTATAATTTAAATTCAAAAAACACCAATTAGTTTGCAAAAT
>JAQIVZ010002716.1:0-18614 GCA_034700945.1 Arrhopalites spinosus | reverse complement strand
TTTTGAAACCCTTAAAATTGGTTTCAAAACTTCAAAATTTTTATATGGGCCCCTAACAAGTTCCAGTACAACATACTCAAATATCTTGGTGATCGGTTTACAGGGAACGGAGACAGAAAATCATAATCATTACTTTTTGATCTCCCCTCGTATGTGCATAAATTAAATTATCAGAACAAAAACACGTGTTGTAGATCATAAGTCATGGCATTAATTTCAGCTCAGCTGGTGACGATTACTTTTATAACCTGTTAAATTATATACATATTTTCTAATTTTATATTACATTGTATGGAACTAAAAAATTAAAACTGTAGAATGTAGGCAGCATCTGTCTGGACAATTGCCTTGTAGAAAACAATTCTAAAAAAATTAAACGACTACAATTTGAACACCATAAATAAATAATAAAAGTATTAAAAATCACTATAACTCTAGATAACTCAAAATATCATCAAAAAGCTTTTTGTCATTAAACATACCACATGTAAAAATATTGAAGACTAAACCAAACACTTTTAAACTGTAAAAACACTCTTACAACTCTTTCCAATGCTTGCGGTATATTAATATAGTGGTTGTATATTTAAATATACTAGTAACTATGTAACAAATTGAATGAAAATACAGTCCTAAATACTATTTGCATAAATATAATTTGCTTTAGGTATTTAAGTTAACTAGAGAATTCCCGTTTCTCAACAATGATAATTCTATTTATCCTATTCCTACACCATAATTCATTGTTATTGCTGCAATAATTTACTTTTAACAATCATATTTAGATTTCTTTAAAGTACTCTCGATTTACTGTCGCACCTTCATTCCAGGTCCGACAAGAATTAAAGCCATTAATTAAAACTGAATGTTGTCCTGAAATACAAATGAAAAAATACATTTTATACCTCTGTGTTAAATGTTATACATGTAGATTGCAAATTTTTTAATAATTGTTTAATGTTTAGTACCTGATATCTTGCGAGTATGAATAAAATTGAGATTCCTAAAACCAACAAAGAAAATATGTTAAAAGAATCGTCATAAATAATACAGAAGGATTAGAATATGACATATTCAATGTGTTATATTCGTACGACATACCCAAAAATAAACCAATGTTTTGTAATACTAAAATTATTATTCCTTTGGCCACCGAGATTTTGCTTGTTTCTTCGGCTATTTCATTCATTTCTGGTACCTGAAACAAAGATAGCACAATCACATGAGTGTCATTACAACTCTACCCGAGTGCATAAATATTTTGAATGTATAAGAAAATTTTCTACCGTAGGTATACAAATTCGGAATTACATACCATGTCAACCAAAGCGATATAAAGAAACATTCCTGCTGCAAGAGCAAATATATAAGAACTAGCTTCCACTTCGCCGAGTAGAATTCCAAAACCCAGGCCGAAATAACATGTACAGGCAGACAGGAAATTGTATAATAAGGCCTGTCTCATGGAAAGGCCCTAAAACCAAACGTTAATTTTTATAATTTAAGTTTCCCAATTAACAAATTGTACAGAATATAGCGTACGGCAGTATGAATTAAAATTATCAATTTGTGATCATTTTTTCCCTTACCGCATTCAACAATACAGCAAAGTCACCTTAAATGTTTAAAACACCGGTTTAAAACGTTGAACAACTTTAAGAATGAATAAAAATTTCTAATTCGTAATACCTAGTTCATGGGGTAATTCTTCACAAAGTACAGCAACACTTATACTTATTCCAGTTAAAATACTTTCATTGAATGCTGCACCGATTGATAGTCCATCAATAAAATTATGAAGCCCATCTCCAAATATTATCATCCAAGCAACTGTGGCTATCACACTGTCTTTTCCTTGTTCAAATTTTACATTGTGGTCATGACCATTGCTGGGCCGGGGTCGCTCTTGATGTCCGAATGAGGCTTTGATAGCTGTTAATGTGACCAAAGAAACAAGAGTACAGTTACAGCATTTATATTTATAAAAGAACCATGCAATGGACAAATGTAATTAAACGACACAAGTGAAGGTAATCGAATAAAATAATTCTACCCTGTTCTTGACACTCATAAATGACTCCAGTATCAGGTTGTGGGGAGCACATTGCTGTACTAGTACTAGATCTAGAATCATCGCCCTCCTTGACTGTCCCTTTATTGTCAACTAGCATGGAAAATGTGCTATTTTCTGGTGTGGAAGATAAAACATGTTTCATTTTCTCATGTTTCCATTTCTTGTCTTTTCGCTAGGGAGAAAAATGATACATACAGATTTTTATCAATGACTTGAATTGTGGCAAAAAGATTGTCAACCAAAACTTGAACAAAGAAAATACAACAAAAAATTAATTAACCAATACACTCACGTCTTTATAGTCCATAATAAATTTAAGTATGCGTTCAACCATGAAAAACATCCATACTCCGCCACAAATCATCAACGAAATAAATAAGTAGTCATGATGTGGATCACTAATATTCAACCCGAATGCCTACAAATGAAAGAATCACAATTATGTAAAATTAATTTGTCACAATTCCAAATTGATATTTACATTAATTTTATCATATTTATGATACCTGTGGCATCAAATGAAATACGGCACTGAAGGACATGAAAAAAATCAATTCATTAAAGTTTCAAGATTGACAATTAAATAAATTGACAGTAATAAGAGGACTCACCTTCCAGTTAATGAGCCCACTGCTAAGCCAACCATCCCCGTCAAGAGATGTTTGTAAAACGCTTTTCCCATAAGTGGTAAGACACTGACTCCAATCAACGAACTCAAAGAAATCAAAGTCACGAATAATATTCCAAAACCCCATACTGTAAAGTTTAATAAGCAACAATTAATTTTTTATTATTATTGACATATTATTAGGATAATTTACATGAAATTCAAAGTCTAACGACATTACATAAGTGTAAATGATGTACATGTGGGTAGGTCAGTTTCGTATGTAGTTGTGTCCGTATTTATTTATTTTATTGAGCCAAATGAAAAACTCACAAGAAAATATTTAATGCAATAGAAATGAATGTGAACAATTATTAAATAATATTAAATATGCAACATTGTTGTTGATCAGTTGATCATAATGGTCGCCCAAATTTTTGACTAAATTTAGAAACTTTCTATGCCGAACATGTATCAATGAATATCAGTAGATGATAAATTACTCTGTATGTAATTACAGAATTAACGAATACATAAAATTCAGAAACAAGATAAGGTAGCTGTAATTGAGTGAAAAAGTCTTCTATTTAAGTATTTATAATATAAATTGCTAGATTAGTGATAGATGAATACATGAATTTTTTTTCTCTAAGATTTTTTATTCCAGTCCAGTGACCCTGACATCTTGAACTCTACCATATGAAAAATTAGACATTTAAAAATGATAATTAATTCTGCTGATCTAGTTGAACAAACTATTCACATGATATGGTCTGTTCGGCAGTTCCGGACAACTTACATCATTGTCAAATGTATGAAAAATTGATGATAAAAGTGAAAACAAGTACTAGTTTAAAACAAGTTTAACTCATCTCTCTCTTTAAACAGATTTTAAATGTCAATTGAACTTATGTACGTGACGTTCATGAAATATTTGAAACAAAAAATACACCAGTGGATGAAATTTCAGAAAACTATTTTTTAACCAAAAAATTAGGCATGATGTAAGACACTATTTTTAAAATAGTATTTTAGAAATGCTTGTGTGTAATAGAAAAATAAAAAACAGCTAAACTTATTTTGTGCTTATGCTAGAGTTAATAATTAAATACAGCCATATCTTTGCAAGCCTAGCAAACTAGAACTATCCACGTCTTTTAAAATCATTATGACAAATAATTAAAAGTATCTGTACTAGTGACTCACTAGTAGTGAGAACCAAGTTGTATGCTAAATGCTTGGAACATTCAATTTCAAGTCTGAAAAATAGTTATATAAGTGTTCCATGAACAATGAATTCAAGAAATTACTCGGCGAGACAATACAGGAATATTTACTTTTCAAAAGTTCATAAACCTACTCACATCAGTCTCAGGAATGACAAACAACAGTTTCATTGACATAATCGTAGTACACAAACATTATACGGAATTAATGTACTTACATAATTTTGCAGGATGTGTGTTCGCACAATTTTTAGTTGGAAATTTTTTTGCCTTGACTAGCAAATTGTAATTGGACTCTCTACACAAGATATGATATGTCATAATTTTCAAACAACTAAAGCAATTTTAAAGTTCTGTGAAGGCAAAATAAATTCAAGTTACAGAGACTGAGTTCTTCAATTACATACAAGCCCTCACAAAATCCTCTATTCAAATTGAAACCATAAAATTATCAGAGTTTGTTTAACAAAGCCAACAACCTCTGAAATTGTAGACACAAGTGTAACAACTGATTTTAAGGTGTTTTACTATACTTCTGATTCTAATCAGGGTTACCTTAAAATTTGACACGGAATTGGAAAAAAATATATTATAATTTAAACATGCAAAGCATTCCCTAACATTCCAAGAAAATATTTTGAATTATTTTGATCAATTTGAGACACAATACTACACGCATTGATTGGAATTTTTTTTAAAAAAATTGAATTGATTACGAATTAATCAACAGTTACCTATCTACAATTTATAATATTAGGCAATTGTAGTCTACAGACAAGAAGGTCAATAACCTCCTCTATTGACAATGCACAGACTGTGTCAACAATTAATAATTATGTTCACTTCACACCAATGTACTGCTAGATAATAAGAAGAGTTGTAAAAATAAAGAAAAAATAAACTGACCTTCACCCGATGACGGTTTCTTTCGACCTTCCAAATTAGCATCTTGATTCACCGTTATCTTGAAAGTATCCACAGATTCTTCGTGACGAGTGGTCAATTGTGAGCAACATTGATTATCAATTTCATACAATAATTGTGGACAAACCGTTACAAGATTAGTGACATTTTTCAAGTCTTTCCACTGTGTTGAGCATTTTGAAGAAAAATGTGTTTCATTTTGCACTTTAACACTATTTTGGCGAATACAATTTCGATTTACAATATTAACTAAGTCGCTACCCGTGAGATAAGATTTTGATGGAGAGTACTTGTCTAAAAAGTACAACCATGCTAAGTCATCAGGTAAGGGTTTTTTGTGTAAATTATTTTTATCATGGTCATAACTGCTAGCAGCACCGAAAGTACCGTCTAGAACAAAATCTGACAAAAAAATTACTACTATTGTCAAAAATTGAAAAAGTTTCAAACTGTTCATTCCACGTCGTAAATTCATTGTAAATTGGCAATTATAGATTAGTAGTGAATTTTTGAGAAAACTATACAATGATAAAATTTTAATTCAAGAAAAATTACAAACCAAACTATACAGTCAGCATTTTACTTCCTACGTCTTTTACATTTTTGTAAACTCACAAACTAGAACCACTTTTAAAATCAAAAAGTAAATTAGATAAAATGTTGAAAACTCTCTTTTTAGAAAAACACTAACCTGAAATTTGTTTCAGCTAAAATTTTTGGACTTCATAGCAAATAAAAATAAACGAAAAATTCACTGAAGTAAAACTCGATTAAAATTTCAGTGCTTAAATCCCAACACAGGAGTGTAGTTGTAAAATTTGTAGAGCTCACTCAGCCTGCCCTGAAATGAATGGCCAAATTCAGAAAAAATGTGATCGTCACATTGTATCCCGTCCACAAGTCTGTCTTGATCAAGAGTGAATGCCCACGCAGGAATCATGACTCTCTCGTACTCATCATCATATCAAAAATTGCAGCTGTGGATGGAAAACATAATAATAATAATTATTAACTTACATTTCAACTCTTTGATGACTATCAATCATCGCCTCAAGATGATTACCATTTGACTTTTTCATCTTACAGATTATGCAAGCAAATCCTGTCCAACAAATATGATAATTTATAATCAAGATAAAGAATGGTCTAACAGTGCATAACAACTTTTCACCTTTTTTGATTATCAAACCGTAAATGTTGTACCATTCCGCCCACAACCAATAATTGTCATGCACCCTGAACTTGTGACTAATTTTCATTCTTTACAATTTAACTATATTAGTTCAAATTCAAGTAAATAATTGTGAAATTTTAAGATGTAGATATTTAAGATGTTCTACTTACTCTTCCCTTTCTTATAATTTTACACACAAAAAATACAATGTAATGTGTGAAGCGAATATTAATTTATGCATGTTCTATTTAAATAATCAAACATTGTAAAAATATCCACCTAAGTATAACTAACATACAACTTTCATAGCATTTTCAATTACAATTAAGAGCTTGTACAATTCTGTATAAAAAAAATTCAAAGTGTAAATTTCTAAGAATTTATCCATGCAACATTTAAAATTAATGTTAAAACTTTGTAAATACAAATTAAACTTACGTGTATGACTAGGTGGAGATGGCAAATCACAATTAACTTGATTTCTGTCCTCTTGACCTCACAATTCGCGTGTCATTTTTCAAGACACGAAAAATTGCAAAATTTCACTCCGATTCAAAATTTAGTTGCCGCTGCAAGTAAACCATTTATTAGCCATCCTTCTTGTTGGAAATTTTGGGCAATCTGTCTCTATACATTATAGTAAATTTTGATTGTCACAATTTTATTAAAGAACAGCAGACAATATTTTTAATGAGAAACATTATAAAGATTTTGGTTAGTTGAACGCAGTACTACACGTATGACATAAGAAAAAATCCCTAATTTAATTAAAAATAAATGACGTGAGGTTAGAATGGAAAGTTAGAGGACAGGTCTAGCCGGGTTTCAATGCGGGGGATTTTACATTTCCCCAATCCGTGGCTTCTCCCGGGAGTCTACTACACACGTTTACGGGGAGGAATTACAACCAGTCGTCACTGGCTTGTCGGCACAGTATGTCGAAAGTGTGCTTTCACTACAAAACTAATTGTGAAAGCCCCATCCTTTTTAACTGAAAAGTGGTTGGTGGTAGTGATATTTTTAGTGACTTGAAAAATTAAATAAAATAATTCGATTTACACACATTAATAAACTTAAATGGATCTAAATTTTGATCACCCACACAGGCATGAGGATGGAAAGTGAATCTTCTCATCTGTGAAGTGACAAAAAATCAACCAAGAGGATCTCATTCTCCCTTTGTTGTTAATATGACTATTACTAAATTAAATTTTTGGATCCTTTCGTGTCTACTGTTGCGTCATATGAGAACAAGCATTCTTGCAAAATGACGCTTGAAGATTGTGAAAGAAATGTGCCCAACAGAGTTAGCAAATTGGAGAATTTTCTCCGTAAAAAATTGTCTCTACCTGATTTAAGTCGTTTAAGGTACTTAAATAAGTTCAACGGCTGCAATTTTAAACTCCATTTTATTCATTCCTTAGAGTACCATTAAATTAAATTAAAATATCCTTCTTTTTGCTGCACTTGTATATTTTTTTGAAAAAAATGCATCATGCTTTTTACAATAAAATTAATAATGGGCAAATCCCACATGAACTTTTGTGCACCCACGTCATTTTTTTCAAAACACTTTATTAAAATGTTTTAACTATACTGAAACTATACTGCTAATCGCAAGGACGTAAAATACATAAATTCATAAATTTAGCCGTTTTCTTTTAATACTTTAAGTAGATAATGTTAAAAATGTAGCACAAATGTAGGTCTTTCACCACTCACACAAAGCAAAAAAGGAACGGAGAGAGTCCCACATAAAATTTTGTTTAAAGTTTTTAATTGCTACAATCAACCCCTTTTTATGGAATCTTTGAACTACATTGCAAATTGACACTTTCACCAAATCAATTTAACTTTTCATTTGTTTTTCTTTTATGAATTAACCAACTGTATGAATTTTAGATATTACGAAGTATGTGTCCTGGAGTCAAAAGGAGCTCTCCTTGTCCGCTACATAATCCTCACAGAGGATTCCATCTTGATGACAGAGAATCCACCCAAAAGTCTCATCTTCATCACTCGAATATCCCAAATTCGAGACATCAGTTTGGTAATTAAATTATTAACATCTCTCTCTCTCTCTCTCTTATCTTTTAAGGATAAAAGTATCAATTGGAAGTAATGATAGGAAATTAAATAGTAATTATGAATAAATGCGGAGACGAACGACATAGAAAACTACACGTGCGGTTATAAAAACTTATTGAAAATGTCTATAATTATAATACAAAAAAGTTTATTCAGACAAGATAAAAAGGGGTCAATTGTCTGTAAATTGTACTGTACAAAAAAGTAGGCATAAAATATTCATATCTAGTCAATAATAACCTTGGCTATGAGACAGACATTTTTAATATTGACTATTATTATTTACTATATAGCCCATTGTCCATTGTTGCACGTCTTTGTATCTATGAAGGTTTTTTGTTCATCATCTCAGTTCATTGTCAGTGTTAAAGGTGATATATCTTATTAATTTCCAAATTGAGAAATGATTCTTAGACTCAAAGTATGTTCGCTACTATTCATAAGCTCCTCACTGTAGGAAAAGGTGTGCATGCAAACAATGAGAACCATAAATCTTGTAATGTCAAAATTATTTGCTCTACAAAGTTATTATCAGACTTGCTATTCTCGTCAGAATGAGGGTGACGTATAGTGACATTAGCTGTTAGATACAAATCTCTTTGACTTTTGTACAAACAATTTTAATGAGACTCGAGTTACAAAACTAGAGAACATACTTTACTTTTACTATATAAATAAATAAATCATTAAGAAATTAGTAATTAGCTAATTACAGTACACGTACTGTCCATACAATATCAGTTTGTTTACTCTATTTTAATTAATTTTTGAAAAATGAGTGAAAATATTCTCTCAAATTAACGATAATTAATTACTAAGGTCAGAATTAAGGAGAAAGTACCACGCAGATTTTCGAGTGACGTCATCATATTTATCTCTCTCTCACTCGCCCTCCTAAACAAATTGAGGAAAAGTGCTTCATTTTGTCAGTTCATTGATAAAAGAACTGCTTATTTTTAGTAAGATTCGATTTCTCGTCCATTCATATTTTAAGTATTCTCAAAAAAAGTATTGACAGTCTTTTGAGTCGATATCTGACTTTATCAAACAAAAAGACAAAGTGTTACTCTTTCACTCAACAAGAAAAGAGGCTCAAAGACAGACGTAAAATGATTATGAGCGTCAATATATTTTATGTCTATAGATAGCCGCCATTACACAAGGTTAAAATACAAACAGCAAACAAATGTTTGAGTTTATTTTGAGCCCCTTTTCTTATATAACAAGTGTTAGCTAAGAGACTTGAATAGAGGGGGGAGAAATCATGATAAACAGGAGCAAAAGACAGAGAAAAACTTTTATTATATTTGATATTAGTTTATAAATAACCAACGAAAACACTCGCAAGTGTTCGTACCTCTCTTTTTTCTTTGTCCAACTCTTGCCGTGTTGAATGCTTAATATTTTAAGTAATAAACGCACGGAAATTTGTTGCGTACACTTTTTTTCTTGGCTTGGCCAATGGCCATTGAAAGCAAAGTTTCATTAAATTTAAAAGGCATCTAAAAAAATATTTTATATTTCGTGTATTTTTATATTTTTTATTCTAACCATTGTTAAATTTTCCATTACCTGCACTAACCTAACCAGCAAGACAAACAACAGATGACTTGATTGAATTGAAGAAAAAAAATGAATTTGAAGTGTCCAATTTAATATTTTGGTCAATAATATTTTCATTGATCACTCCGAAATTCATATCACGACATGATGTGACTCACGTCACATCCCACTAACGTTATTCTTCCACTTTTCATTAATTTTTCATACTCAAAAAACTAAGTTACACTTATGGCATGTCTCAAGTTGATAAACATTAGAGCTTTCTCCAAATCTTCATTTATCTCAAATGGCCATTTCCTATGAGTAGCTTTTGTTCAATGATACAAAGATGATTGTTATTGTATCTGTATTAATTTGCATTTTTTCCATTATAATTTGCAATATTTAGAAACCAATGAAATTCGATATTCCTCAGCGTGCAGATTTTGTTCAAGATTGTTTGCATTTTGTTGATTGATAGACATTGAGAGTTGATGGCACGAAAAAAAGTTTGGGCCAATTACAAAAGTGTGTATTTTTCCTGATAACACGAAATTGGTAGTCAAAATAAGGGGAAAAAAAGTAATGCGCATCGTGTTGAAGGTTTTAACACCTATTCAGGAAAAGAATGTCGGACCATTTGTAATCATTTTCATACAAATACCCGGGTTAGTTATACTTCCCGTCTACCACCACCAGAAAAGGAACTAGAAAATTCCTATCAAAAAGAAAAAGTCATTGATGTCTCGTCAACTAAAATTGACATGCATTTTGACTAACATGCAACCAAGTATTTTTCTAAATGTAAAGTTTTTTCTTTTCTTTAGTGATAAAGTTGGAATCTCACGAGGACAGCTGAGACAAGGTCAATATCAAGACCGCATAGAGATTTCCAATTTATTGACTGTCTCCATGTAGGAAAGGCTTCCTTCATAAAAATTTAAATCTGTGTTAAAAGTATTTGAGCACATGTTTCCCATTTTGTTTTCAACGAGTCTTTCATTTTCACTTGAGCTTTACATTAAATACATACTGATAAAGAAAAAAGGTATGTCAAGAAGGACAAATGAGGAGGAAAGAATGTTTTTTTATTGAGTAGACTAATTTCCCCAATATTTCAATGAATGTCCTCGACTTTCATGTTCACAACCCTTCCGTCACCGAACTGAATTTTCTGGCTGAATTCAATCGATGATTACACTTACGCCCAACCAATGAAATGGAGCTGATTAACATTTTATCCGACCAAATTGTATTCATGCTCTAGCCAACACTTTCCTCTCTTGTACAGGCACACAACTGTGAGGTACTTGTGAGAACTCTAGAAAATTGTTATAATCTCCAATTGTACCAAATTCTGCATAGTGCATTCGGTACATAAAAATAAAGACTACATAGAACACAAGTTATATAGATACCCAGCTAAAGTTTTTATAATTATGATGGTAAGTATAGAGACATTAGAAATAATATATTTTGAGCATTTTCATATGTAAAATGTTACACAAGAGGAGGACCTCGTGATGAGAGAGTGGATGATTGCGTGACACCCAAATTCAATTCGTCACTCAAGTCCCCTTCCCTATCTCTCTCTCTCTGTGAACCTCTTGTAGATAGCTTTAGCAAATGTAATATGAAGAGGTCTAAAAACAGAATTAAATGAAGCTTTCTTACCACTTGAGACTAAAATTATGCTGCATATTGAACAAGAATAACGTCATTCATTCATTTGTTTTCTCTCACAGGAAGAATAATATTTATACTTAGGCTCCCCTTTTCTTATAAACATTATACTAATGTAGACAATGTAGTTTATATTAGAAAAGAAAGCGGTGAAAGTAAATGAATCTTTTTTTTGTCACTCCAATTTTCTCACTTGATATTGACACACTTGGTGACGTCAATGGTAGGGGTAATTAAAAATAATTATTCATTTCTCTCATAAATACATATTGTAGGTACATGAAGTACAGTACAGTTTTTGTACGTACAAAAGTGAAACTAATGTCCTTTTATTATTGTCTACGTCATTCTCTGTCTATACGTAGAGTCTTAAAGTTTTATTTGAGCATAAATAAAATCGATCTTTGGAGTACTACAGGTATTAAAGTCAAAAATCTTTTAAAAATTTTGACCTTTTCACATTATTTTCACTGTACAATTTGTACTGTTTTTTTCTATGAAAATCACAAATCAAAGGGAAAGTTGTAGTCAAATGATTTTTTTGCGTGAAGGTGTACCACAACCATTGTCCACACAGCAATGATAAATGAGTATTTTCAAGTGCAACAAAAACTTTCTCCGTCTCTTTTTCTTTTACTTTCACCTTTGCCGAATGAACCTTGAAAAAATTTCATATTGTACATAGTAACTGTAGCTAAAATACGAGATGTGAAATTTAGTACAAGTTCCATCAACCTTGTAATTTTTTGGGCAAAATTTCCGCTGACTAAATGAAATCGCTATTTGCTAATTTTTGGCAAATGTAACGAATCCTTGTGTGTGCGTGAGAAGAAAAATGTATTTATGAACATTTTAAAATTCTAAAAGAATTTATAAAATGACAAGAGACATTTTCTTATTTGAACTAAAAATTGACCATAATTTTTAAATACTTTATGTCTCATTTAAAAAAGTGATATGCTTTCTCCAGAGAAATATTTCCTCAAACATGTTGGCTTTAGAGAACGTCATCATATTGTATGAATTTTCATGGTCAGGGTGACATTGAGTTGGCATACACAAGAGTGACAAAGAGAGGCGGTGTACAATTTGGTTTAAAAGTGTGGTTTCTCAAGTATACTGAGAGCGTGCTGACGTAAATAATAGAAAATTGAACAAAAAAAATACCGGAGTGCTCAAACGCCATTATGTTGGCCTTTGAGGATATCCATTCCGAAATAATGTTTCCTAAAAAATTATAGGTACGGGACTAGCATACTGTTCGTGCACTCGAAACAACAAAGGAGCGACAACATTTTTCAAATCTAATGTTTACTGCGTGCTGGTCATGAAATATGTAGACAAAAAACATAAAAGAAAAAATATGTAGTATTTGCATTCTCCATCTTTTTTCGATTAATATTTTACGAAATATAAATGACTATTTACACACAATTTATTGTATTTTTTGTACTGACCATCAACAATTTTTTGCAACCCTGACTCTCTCTCTTTCTCTCTCCATTGTAAAAAATTTGTTATAATGTCTCACTTGCTATGTACAGACTCATATCTTTTATAACTGCCTGTATAATTTTTTTTGTAAATATTAGTTTATTAAATAGAATTTTATTTTTTTGTTTAGCCAGCTCATTAGTCTAATCAGAATTATATGTACTTTATTTTATTCGATCCTCCTTTGGCGTATTTGTTTTGAAGGCTTTCTTTCGTTTTTTAGAAAAATTAGTACATAATTTGATTAGAAAGAAAAAATTGCCATATGCAAAAAATTCTAGACTAAAGTTTCTAGAGCAAAAAAACCGACTTTCACTAATTTTTTTCGTGATTTATTTATTAGTCCGCAGTTATTACTGTCAAATATAATTTCTTATTTAGTCGGTTAAATTGAGTACAGCGGCGTCATTCAAGTTAAAATCAGACTGCAGTTTTTTGTCTTTTTTTTGCCTCAACTCCAAACTCCGTCATAAATTGTCAGGTGTGCAGATGGATTGTCGTAGAAAGTTAAAGGCTCGTAAGCTGCTCTTCTCACGCCTGTCTTGACGTCATGAAAAACTGTCTGTCTCTTTAGTCTAATGACAATAAAAGTGACAATAAAAAACTTGCAAACATGTCCATCACTCCATTGGTTTCACACTTTTGTGTGTACAGTTCCTATTTTTCCTATTTATTATTCTTCTCTAATTTTTTTGGCTACTAATGCAATATGCAATGTAGAGACAGCAAATGGGAGAAAGAATAAAAGAGAAAGCGGGTTTCGTGCTCAACTTTGATTACTCAGCACGAAAAATGTAAAGGATGAGAACAAATGGCTGGGATTGACAAGAAAAATTGATACGTTGGTAAGGTCACTGTCACTCCATGGAAAAATTTATTTTTTTGCGAATTTAGAATTTATGCTCACCTGAACACTAAAATTCTTGTGAATATTGAGGATGAGAAATGAACTTTTGTTGGACAATGACAATTTTTAAATTTAAATTTGAGCAATTTTAAAAAAGGGGGAAATATTGACGTGCTCTCATTATTTTTTTTCTATGGATATGAATAATTGGCATGGACTGTCTTTTTGATGTTAAATTCAGAAACAAAAATTTCCACTTTCTCTATTTTTACAGACAGTATTTTTGTCAATAAAATAATGGAAAATATGGGAAACAAATATTGTGGGGAAAACATTTTACAGTGTAGCTTGCAAGAACAATTAAGCTCGACACAGCAAGTGATGATGCTGACAATAAAAACGAGCATTAATCAATAAAAAAAAATTTTCTTCTTCTCTTTCTCTGGCTGACATTTATTTTAGGGCATGTCTCCCATATAAAAAAAAATATTTTAGTCCTCATATTTTTTTCACATAAAAATGAGGGCGACTCATATAATGGTACCTAGTCTATTTTTATTGACAAATATTTTTAATTCAAGCTGAATGTCAAAAACTCTTAAAATTTAAGCTACTTAATTATTCTTTGTAAAAATCTCTTGTCATGCTCTTACATTGTTCAACTTTTGGCTTTACACTTTCGACTTGAGTGAAAGTAAAAGAAAACCAGCATGCGTTTCTTGCTCTTTCATTTTCATTGTGGAAAATCATAGAAATGATATTTGGCCACAAAAATCAGTTAAAAATGGTGAGTATAACCTAGACCTTAATTACTTGATGGCGTGAGAAAAGAACCACAAAAGCCACAAGCGTCCCTTGTAAAAGTATGTCATGCTCCATGAGATTGCAAGTTGAAACTAAAAGTTTCCAACTACAAATCCCACACAGTTTAGTCCCTCCATAAAACTATTTTGTTTCCAGAGAGAGAGAGAGGCCTTGTAGAGTCAGTTTATTCAGGATATTTTCTCCCTATAAAAAAAAGTTAATTTAGGCTGTGTAGACTCAACACTCTTAATAAAGTATGAAAAATGTATTCTTTGTACCCTTGGACATAATATGAATATTATATTTAGTATACTCAATCCAGATTTTGAGGTTGTACGCAATTTTATGTACAAATGTACAATGGTCGTCTCCCTTTACTTTTACTTCCTAAACAAAGAAATGAAAATTAATTTACAATCACAACAGCTGTTATATGCAATCTGTACACTATTAAAAGTGAAATGCGAGGCCCTCATAGTAAAACTAAAAGAAAAAAACCTCTAGATCACTGCCCCGTATAACTTTATGGGGAGAGTCAATCTTTGATAATCAAGCGATTGTTTTTAGTCTAGAAAAATTTACTAAACTTTTTTTATGATCAGTAAATTTCAATCCTCATTTTTATCCTTGAGTCAAGGATGAAAAGGAAAAGTATTGAACTCGTTTGTACTTTCTTTTTGTGTTGAAGGCTATTTTTATTAATATTTTCATGAAACTTTCACCAGGTGAAAGTTGTATATTTTTGCAAAATGATTGAAATGAAATAAATATTTTTGTAAATTTTCATTTTAGGTGGCGGACAGAGGAAATTCATTGATAACCGGAAGTCAAGGGAACACACCCTTCGTGTGTCGACACATTCAAATTGTCTACGAAGAAGAATTGTCCAATTCAAAAAAAGAAAAAAAACCAGCCACACCAACAACAATGACTGATGAAGGTCGTGGAAGTAGTGCCAGTAGTAGTAGCAGTTGCAGCAGCAATGAAGAAATTTCATCAAGATTTAGCTCCGTCACTGAAATGTCCCTTTTGGATGAACTCCATTCAGAAAAATCCACCAAAATCCCATCCTTCCTTCGCCACTCTTACGACCCTTTTAATTATCCCTCATTTTCATCAGATGATCTCATGAGTCTCAAAAATAGAAATAAATCCCAAAACACAAATTCAATTCGTGGTTCCACCTCCTCCGAGAAAGATGATTGTGATGTAAAATCTTTAGAGTCTGTGAGTACCAACATCAGTTTAGATCATGGAGAAGATGTTGACCTGACCAGTACAAATACAAACACAAATAATAATTTAATGGTTCTGGGAGAGATAACACAAAGAGCAAGCTCTGTTTTGAATAGTAAAGTAATGGAAGAAGATTTGAAGGAGAGACCTCAATCAATTGATATTAGTCAATTGTCCAATTTAAGGAAAAAATTTATTCCTACTTATTTTACAAAAAGGAATAAAATAATGAAAGAGACGATGGATGAAAATTATTTGAATGAAGAACCAAAGTTCAAAATTACAGAGCTTAATTTTTATCTCTATCAACAACCTTCAGCATTGCTTAATGAATTGTATCTTACTTGGAGTCGAAGTGCCTTGGTAAGTAATAAAATTGTCCGGTTTTTTTTAAAAAAAGAAGAAAAAGAAATAAAATATTTTGAAAATTGTATTTTGGATAGATGCATGGAGTCAAAAAGGACTGTTTGTACGTGGTTTCAGAGCCGGAAGAAAATGAACAAGTTTTTAGTTTGCGTGCAGCCGAAAAATTTATGAAGGATTTGAGTCAAGAGAAAGTTTTGATGGATTCAAACTATTTTTCTAAATTTACCCAACTCCTACCAATCCTATCCTCATTTCATGGGGGATTAGTTAAATATCATCATCTCCGTCCTCTCACTTGGAAGGTAAATATTTATTTCTTATTTCCTACTTTTTTTCATGTGCAAAATATTGTGAACACTGAAACTGCATTAAAAAGACCATAAGACTAGATTAAAAATTAAATGAATCAAGTATTATTATTTGACTTTAGCTAGTCACGTAAAAATAGTATAATAATATACTATTAAAAAATATCTCGCTCTCATCTACGTTTTTCTTATCTCATGACAACTTTTTTTTAACCAAAGGGTCATTAGTTTATTACGTGTACGGGCACACCTAAAATTATGCTTAAAGCCTCCTTGACTTTCTTTTTATAATTTTAGTCTTTTTATATTTTAACTTTTTAAATACATTTAGCAATTTAATAGTAGAATTTTTGAAGTGGCATGGTCAGTACTTATGCATTGATAATTTTTCATAAACATGAAAACACGTCTATTGGCATTTGCATGATCTCAACGTAGTGAAAAATAGGCCAATAATTTTACAAAAACTTTTTTTCTTGATTTTTTTACATTTATTTAACATAACAATATTAAAGTTGAGAGACCTTTCCAGTAAAATTTCAATACTTGAAAGTGAATTTTCGTTGATGACAAGCAGAAAAGACAGAAATCATGCAATAAGAAATATTTTTTTTGTTGTTCATTTTTTTCAGAACACGAACTTGATTCGAGACTTGGTGGTAATGGTAAAGCATTCAGTTCACCCGGAAGAAGAGGACGGGTCAGACATGGAGGAGGAATCCGAAACCCATTTTCTAGAGAGAGTGAATGTATTTAGTGTTTTACTGGATATATTTCGTTTATTATTTGAGTCGTGCAACACGTCCTTCTTGGCTCAATCTTCAGACAAAAATTCTTTCCATTCAAGTCACGCAGGGACGACGACCAACCTTTTTCGTGTATTATTTTCATACCCCATCATTTCAAGGAAAATTCCAGGTCGTAATAAGATACTCAGGGTCATCCACGACCCTCAAAATTTTGCCAAACTTGACTGGATGGATAGTCATGAGTGCAATGTAATGATGATTTTATTATTATTATTTTTTACATTTAACCTTATCAGCTCACCTCCAATTAGTTGCATGAATACGAAAAGTTGGATAAAAAAATATTTTAAAAAATGAACCCCTCCAAAAAAAAGTTGTAATCCATGATTCTTAATCCCAATTTAATTTAACTGTAGACAGTAGAGACAAGATCAAAGAGAGCTTGAATTAAACTATGAATGAAATAAAAACTATTAATAAAACAGCTTTGTCAGGATAATCCTCCAGAAAATTTATCAAGTAGAAAAAGTCAATTCTCGTTTGCCTCTCTCTCTCTCATTCTAATTTTATTCCAGTTATAGGCTTTATTATTTTTTAGTTTTTTCTAATTTTTACTCTATTGCGCGGCGCCGGGAACATTCAACGCTGGTTCACTTCTTTGAAAAAAAGAAAAAAGAATCAAAGAGATTCTTTTTGTTTTTGTCAAAACTTTTGAAACTAAAGTGCATATTTAATTATAATGACACCGTTAGCTATATCCAAAATTGCTCGTTTTGTTGAGGGAAAGCTACAGCTATTAATTAGGGGTATAAAACGAACAGCACACTCTGTCCTTAATCATCATTTAATTAATCCGGCCCCAATTTTACGACTTTCAACACCTCAAGGACCCAATAAATTCTGGTTTGGTCCCTAGACAGTGTCTTAAACAAGAAACAACATGTAAATGTCCTTTTTACAGATGTAGTCGTTATCTAAACCGTGATGATGACTTTTCCAAAACTCCAAAAGGTGATCCAAATTAAATTAACATGATGAATGTCAAACTGGGAGAGAGTATCTTCATTGTCCTTATACATCATATCTGACTGGAGTCAAGTCTGACAATTAGTGTGATTTTTAATTGTTTTCTCATCATCATTATTTTTCCAACAGTCAACAGGACATTTAAGAGTGACTTCTTCCCAACGGGACGGTTATTTGATACTAAAATACAATTATCATATAGGCCATTGACATGATCAAAATGATGAAAATGGGCCTGAAACAATGAAATGATGATTACACGGTGGACAGTCCCATGTCATAGCAGTTAATTCTCATAAATTACAAAAATAAAGTAGACTGACACAAAGTCCACTTTATACGAATCTTTTCGTCAATATGAAACTGATAAAAAGACAATTGACAATTCTTGTGTGTTCCGACACAATGGAACAACACAAGTGACCATTTTTTAAACCAATACACAAGTTTAATCTTGTTGTAATTG
>JAQIVZ010002715.1:0-18621 GCA_034700945.1 Arrhopalites spinosus | reverse complement strand
TCTCTAATTCCCGGTAGTGTGTAACTCCCACTGTGTAACTCCCGGTGTGCAACAGACAATTCATTTCTCCCGGGAGACAGAGAACCCTGTTTAAAATTGACGAGAGAGAGAGAGACTGACGAGAAGGCCAACCTTTGCGTAGAAATGACTGACGAAGCACAAGAGCCACCTAGCCCCATAAATAAAGAGGGATATTGAAGCTGTTTAACAAAAACAAGAAGAGAGCAGGACAGACAGTTAGTTGGAGAAGAAGACTTGTTGTACAAAAAAATTATTTGTCTATACATTCAAAGTGTATAAGGGTGGAGGGAAAATCTTTGAAAATAGGAATTTGGCTCTGGGAGAAGGATGCAGTTGTGTAGAGTTGTTGTTGCTTCTACAAAAAGTATAGCCAAAGCCTCATAGCCACTGGCAGCCAGTGGCAAAGGAATGTGTGTTATTAGGGTTCCTCCATCATGAACGTACTTTCAAAATCTTTCCTATTTATTCTACCCTACTCTCCCCATCTCTCCTACATTCCATCTCCTATAATTCTCTTTATTAATTTAATTGTCACTAAATTAATAATGTTTTATATTTCCCTCCTTGCCAATATCAAAACTAAATAATTTTTCAACAGACAAAAATTTAAGCAGTGCTCTCTGTACATAATATATACATATGTACAATGACAATGTACTGGAAATTTTTCTAAATTTTTATATAAATTTAATTAAATGGAAACGTCAATCTAAGGTAAGAGGAAGCTAAGAAAATAGATGAATTTAATAAGTAGAATTTAATTGAAATTAAATAACTAATAATTAAAAATTGTAGAACCCCAACCCTCCCCCAAAAAGAAGGTTGTGTATCAGACGACCCCCTCTCTCGCTGTTGCTTCCCTGATGTAAAGTTTTTGTGAAGAGAAGGGACGACTGAGAGCGAGGCGGTGTGAAAATCTAGTTTGAGTTTTTCTGTGCTTAGTCTACAGTCTTTTTCCTATTTTCAAAGATGCCTAACAAGAATTATAATTTAAATTTGAAGAATCTTCCACCAGGATGGGACTACGACTTTGATTTTGACGGAAAAATATTTTTTTTGAATCATTTTGAAAAGATAACATCATGGGTCGACCCGAGAGACAGGTGATAATCTTTTATTTTATTTTCTTCTTCTTCTCTCTCTCTCTCTCTCTCTCTAATATTTTAACCCACTCCCCCCATTAATTTCTCAATTAATATTTAAACTAAGTGAGTGACTAAATTTTATTATAATTATGAAACATTTTAAAAAGTCATTTGAGGGATGATTTAATTTTTTTAAAAAAATCATTATTCTGTTACCCACAAAAATAAATAATAATAAGGTAGGGAAAAAGCTTAGAAACATCTCTCTCTCAGCCTGTGATGCTTTTGTACAACCAGAAGGAAATGATTGACCCCTCAACATTCCACCCATCCTCCCCTTCCTTTTCAAGATTATCATTAACGCATTCCTTGCATTCTTCCGTACTTTCGTATACGTCTATACTTTTTTTTCTATATCTGCATACAACATATTCTGCAATATTAACTACATATATATATATATGTATTCTCCATTATATCAAATACTAAACCAAAATAATATGTAATGTTATACAATCCTAATTAAATGCAACAAAAAAAAATTATTATTATTACTTTTTTTAGTCTCAATTTTATGTTACAACAATTAATAGACGTATCAAATTACAAATATTCTCTCTCTCTATTTTCTAAAATTTAATTTAATTTAGTTATACAGATGTTTTTTTCTTTTTAATTGTAGACTAGATATTTTATTGGAATTTTTACAAATATTATCTGTAATATTTGTAATTTGAATTATTTTAAATGGAAGGAAAAAAATATTAATTTAAAATTAATTTTACAGTATTTTTTTTTCTCAGTTGCTCTACATCCAAACCAACAACTTGTTGCATGGAATTTAAATTAATTTTGATTTTTTATTTTGTTTCTCTATTTTATTTATTTGTCTTGTCTTGTTGATATTAATTCTTTTGTCATGTTCCAAATCAACAATGAGACCAACAGTATGTTTGATAAAGTAAATAGAATTTTTAAAATTGTAGAGAGAGAGAGAGAGAAAATGGATGGAAAATTTTAATGGTAGTTGGCTACGTCGAAATTCCTTTCATATTTATGGTCTGACTGTGTAGTTGTAGTTGTAGTTTGTACATTTAATAAATTATATATGTTCATATTATGATCTGACTTGTTATCAGGGGCTGTGAACTCCATAACATTGACTATATTGTGTCGTTTTGGATTGTACATGTGTGTGTATATATATCAATGTAGACAAATGTGTGATTAATTATTTACTTGATAAAATCAATTGTCAACTCACATTCCTTAACTACTAAACGAAACTCCAGTGTGAATCACTATTGTTGTCGAAAAATTACATTTTTTTTAAATGAACGATAACTCATTTCTTCACAATTTATTTATTAATATCCCCCCTCCCCTCCTCTCTCTCTTTGTATATATAGACAAATTGTTTCTAGTGTGAAGGGTTAGTATTTAAATTATGCAGAATTATTGCCGGCCAGATTATCAAAATAATGATTAGAATAAGGTCAATAATGTTTAGTTATCTTTTTTCTAACTAAAATGCTCTGCGCACATGTTTCAAGTATTTATGACAAAAAAACAACAAAATTCCTGTCCCTCTCCCTGTCTCTGTCAGTCTTTTTAAATTGATTATGATTTTTGATTATGATTTTGAAATTTAATTTTTTCCAGGCTAACAAAACCGGCCACATTCGCTGATTGTGTGGGAAATGAACTCCCAATCGGATGGGAACAAGCCTACGACCCCCTCATCGGGGTCTATTACATCGATCACATAAATCGTAATAGTTTACACATGTTGATGAAATTTATGATAAAAATCCTCTTTTAATTGTAATTAACAAAAAAAACTTTGTTGTTGTTGTTTAATATTTTTCAGAGAGAACTCAAATTGAAGATCCTCACTTGAGTTGGCGAGCTTATCAAGAAGCCATGCTCCGTGACTACCTTTCGACTGCCTCGGATGAATTAAAAGCAAAGAAAGAGACTCTGGATGTCAAAACTAGAAGATTAGGCATTGCAGAAGATGAGTATCAGCATTTGAATGCAGCCTTAAGTGGTTTACATGCCGCATCTTCCACATCATCATGTAATATTTTTTTAAAAATTTAATCATGACTCAAATATTAATTAATTTTTAAAATCCATTTTCTGTGATTTTAGTGACAAGTACAAGCTCAAGGTACGATCCTGATTTATTAAAACAAGATGTGTCCTTGGCAAAATTAAGGTAAATTTAATTATAATTAATCAGATTCGAATTATGAAAGAGTGGAATATTTTTAATGGAATTTGATTCATATTTAAAAATGAATAGAGTACAAAGGCTACGCCAAGAATTAGAACAAGTGAGACAGGAAGTGTCAAAGAAGCAACAAGGATTGAGGACATTGACTCAAGTTGAACAAAAATTGTCCAGTGGTAGTTGCTACACAGTTGGAGAAGCTCAAGCAATAATGAATGAGTTAAGAAATATTCAAAGATCTTTACTCAGAGGCAAGAAAGAGAGAGCCGAATTAATGCAAAGTTTAGCTAGACATAAAGAAGATTTTACTAGACTACAAACTGCCGAGAGCTCCCCTGATGTCTCCACTCTTAGCATTTTGGAAAAATTTAGTACTGCTTCCCAAACCGACCTTGTCGGCGAGGTAAAAAATTCTTCTCTTAAATTTCTGCCATTTAATTGTGTAATAATATTTTATAATTGTAATCATGTATTGATAATGTGAATTTATTTTATGATTTAGTTGGTCCCACTGGGTGCCCGATTAGCTGAGATGGGAAGACTTAGATTACAATATGATGAGAGTCGAAAAGAAGTTCAACACATTCAAAGAAGACTATCAGAATTAGAAGAAAGTGTAGAGCCCGGTGAAGTTCAGTCAGACAAAGATCGTCTTCTTCTTTTCCAGGTTTGTTGTATTTTAAATTCATTAATTTCTAAAACTATAGAAAGAATGGAGAGAGGGAGAGGGATAGTTTGTGAAACAAATTAATTAATTATTCAAATTGATGATGATTTATTTAGGAAAAGGAACAACTGTTAAGAGAATTGAGGAGTATTTGTCCAAAGTCAAGGCCTCTGAATGAAATGGCTGGAATTCATGTGGAGATACAAAGACTGGAGAATGATCTTAGCAAAGCTGCTGAGATGGCCAAGAAAAATATTGCTGATCGACTGCGACTTCATGAAGGTACGTCCAGCCCCACAAAAATGTTCAAATTAATTAATTTAAATTGATAATTTAAACAATTTGGCTAATTTTTACATTTAATTTGTCACGTACAGAAAAACAGAATCTCCTTCATAAATTAAGGGATGCCTTAAATAGTATGGCTGCACTTGAGGGTCGTCTCAAATCTCTGTCTGCTAGTACATTGAGCATGTCTTCAAGTTCATCCTTGGCCTCCCTAAGCTCAAGCCAAGCATCCAGTAAGGGATCACTCTCCAGTTTAAGCTTTACAGATATATATGGCTCTCCATCAGCCCAACCCGACACAATTAATATGGCAGATTTACATAGAAGAGTAGAGAGATTATTACAGGTAAAAAAACACATTTTATTTTGAAATTCTCCTTGATGTGTGTAATTTATGATGATTAAAATTAAAAATGGATTTTGGCAGGGCTCAAACTCACCGTACAGTTATAATTCCCCACCTTCATGTGATGCGTGTGATCCACCTCTGGTTCTACAACAAGATGTAGCCTCCTCATCGAGTAGAGAACCCACACCATCTCATCCAGTGTCATCAGGGACTAGTAATAATAATGTACAGTTACAATTAATGACCTCCTTACAGTCTCTCCCATCTCTCTCTCCAAGAAGCTCTCTGTCTTCTGTATCCCCTCCAATTTCACCTTATGAACTTGGACCCCCTCCATCCTATGAGCAAGCCTTTTTAGAAAAACAGAAAAAACTTGCCTTTGAAAAACCTCAACTGGAAGATGTTCTAGCAGAACTTTCTTTTGGAGAAAAATTTGAAGTGAGCCCCTCATTTTGTTTTTATTTAATCTCAATTAATTAAGACGCCAGAAATGGATAATTAATTTTGGTTGATTTTTTGTAGATTGAAAAATCCGGTTCATATTCTGCTCTGCCACCTCTTTCCCCAATCTCTGAGTATGTTCCCAATGAAGACTCAACGGTGGAGGAGGAATCACAAGAAGATGTTTCTCGTCTCCAGGGGTCCTCATCTGGGACAAATACCAGGTCAGACAGGTCATTGACTTTAAATTTTAATAATTTTATCCTTTTTTGTCTCATATATAAATAGTTAATTATTTAATTGAGTTGATGAAATTATTTTGAATGCAAATTTATTTGATTTCAGCAGTAGTGAATCTGTTGCGGGTGACAGTGGAGTGTTTGAAGCTTCTAATAATCGAAAAAGTGCCGTCCTACATGATCTTAATGCTGATTCTGCTCAAATACAAATTAAACTAAGGTACATATTACAGAGAGACTAAATCAATTTATTTATGGAAGGATCAATTGTAATTTAATTTAACTTTATTTGTATTTAATTTTTTATAGGTATGCAGTCTCTGATGGCACACTCCATATTGGAATTGAAAGGGCAAGAAATCTGAATGCCTTATTTATTCCCGAGAATCACAAAATGTAAATTATACACTTTTAACTCATCTTGGTTTATTAAAATTGTATGGAATTTAATTAATATTTTAATTAATTTGTACAGATCAATCAAGGCTGCCTTACTGCCAAATATTCCAGGCGTTCTATGTCATTGTAGTACAAAATTACTGGATCCAGCGGACAAAATGACGTTGGGGGAAGATTTTCCAGTGAGTGTGCCTCTTGCCAAATTAAATGGCAAAACTCTGCAAATCAATGTATACGGAATTTCATCTGCAGGCTTAGAGCATTGCGTTGTAAGTTGACTGTATTTTTTTGAGAGAAATATTGCCAAAATTATCTCTTCTGTCTTATTCTAATTAATTAATTATTTTCAGGGATGTTCTCAAGGAAGCCGACCACCCAGCTCCATCGTATTATCTCAAGGTATTTAATGAACTAAATTAAATTATGAGAATTGTGGTGTATTAAATTGATTCACGGAATAATAAAATGAATTTTAATTTGTAGCGCAAGTAAGCTTAGCTGATTTTAGTCCAGACTCATCGTCAACAAGATGGTACAATCTTTTGAGCGTTCACTTTCTTCAAATGGACACCACCCTCGTGAATAAAGAGACAGGAGACATGGGTAAATCGCCTACCTGTGACTCACCGCATAGTACTCATCAACATAAACAACAAGAGAGTGATATTAGTGTCACCTGTTCATCCATGTCTGGAAGACAAACCAATCTCAAGGAAGAGTCAAGTGACGAATCCAATGAATCCACCATCATCTCCTCCCAAACTTCAACTCTCACCAGAACTCGAGGTACCTCCATTTTACTCATTTTAATCATCATCATCAAAAATAATCATTAAACTTTAAAAAAAAAACATACTAATTTATTTTATTAATAAATTTAGATGGAGATACTCTTCACAATGATGTAGAAAAATGGCATCAAAGAGCAGCCGAGTGGAGATGTGCTCCAGAGGAAGCCTTGAATGAGAGTGGGGATGAAGATCAAGATGATCAATCTTCTGATGATGATATTGTGGCAGAAGCTACTGAAGAAGAAGTGATGGAAGAAGCTTTAGAATGTGCTGATGAGACGGCCATCATTGAAGATGAATTGATTGCTGAGATTGAGATGGAGGACAAATCCACCAATACAGTAATAAATTTATTAATTTAAAAATATTTAATTTTTCTCCATTACATAAATATACAAATTGTACTTAATCTATGCAAAATAATTTCAGGAATGTGTTTTTGTTCCGACAAAGTCTGACCGTGGAAAGACTGCACCGACTTCAATTTCTAAAATTGTAATTAAAAGGTCCCAGACATTCTCCCCCAGTGCTGTGGTTAATAAAAATGAATACGTCTGTCGAGTGAGTCATTCTTCTCAAATTTTTCCTTTAATTTTATATACAAGAATATCAAAAAGTCTACTAATTGTCTAGAGAAGAAAAAAAGCCGGTAAATGTGTCTCCAGATATGTGTGCCATTTAGATAGAGAGAGAGAGAAATTTTATATTGTGAATACCTAAAAGGTATGTTGATACATACATACATAAAAATGCATGACAAGTCAAGAGAGAAAGAAAAATGAAAATAAATTTCATATGCAAAATAGTCACTAAGGGAAAGGAATTTTTTAAGGCGGTGTCAGTTCCATTGCAGATTCAGGAGTTGAAATATTTCTACGAAAATGTTGTTGTATACATGTACTAAATGTAGGGAATGTAGTTAGTATGTATATGTATACATATAGAGAAATATCTTTACCTACATGAAAAAAATTGGCGAGAGTTGAATTTATATTTTGCACACAAGAAATATTCCAACCATTAGAGTTAAGCTTAGGTAGGGAGAGAGCCAAACTGCATTTTTTGGCTATTAATAGCTGGCGATGCGTTGTCTGAGATTAAACTATGCGTTCTCTCTCTCTCTCTATCCTTGTGTACAAAGAAAAGTGCGTGGGTTGCCGAGTATGAGGAAAGGAATTTTTTCTCCTCTAAAGAATTAGCTAACGTGTTCTCAATACAATTTTCATCATGTTTGACTTTTTTTTTTGTTTATGTTGTTTCTTTTTCGGATCATGATTTTGCAAAATGAAATGAATGAAATATTTTTTTTGTTTTGATCAGTTGAATAGAAGTGACAGTGATAGCTCCATGCCATTGTACAGAAAACCTTTACACTCCAGTTCAAGTAGTGGAGCTTTGGGAGCCGCTGTGTCAGCAACATTCCAGCGAGGATCTCTTGAGCGTCGATCCATCATTAGATGGAAAAAAATGACACCTACGTCCGCCATGACACCAGTTAAACAAAAAACTCAGCCTCCTGTACCTACAATACGTACTTCAATTGACCTAGAGTTAGATAGACAGGTAAAATACACAGTGTTCATTAATTTATTAGTTATGACTCTTGAATCTTTTATTTAATTATGATTAATTTTAAATTATTTTTAAATAGGCTCAACAATGTAGACTACAATCTTTACAAGAGGAAATTCGAAGACTTAAAGCTTTAAAGGAACAGTTGGAAGAAGCCAAGGTACAATAATTAAATGACAATTAATTTCTGATTAATTTATTAATTGTTAATGTCACTAACAAATTATTTTTTTTTCAAATTAATTAATTTAGGCTGTGGGTGACTCTGAAAAGATGAATAGCCTCTTAGCCGATGAGAGACTACAAGATTTATTCCATCAACCACCACCAATCGACCCTCTTTCAGCTCAAGGAAAAGAGAATTTGAAAGTCGAGTATGTTACTTATTACATAATTAATATAAATTTAATTGTAATTAAATGACACTAATAAATGATGAATTCTATTCATTTATTTTAGAAAACTTTTGAAGAAAACTTCTAGAGAAATTTATAAGGTACCAAATCAAAAACTTTTAATTTTCTCTCAAATTCAATTATGAATTAATAACAATAAATGAATTAATTATTAATTAATTAAACTAAATTAATTCTCTGAATTATTTAGCTCCGTAAAAGCCGAACACCCCGAGGAAAGCCTGATATGATATCATTCAAGTAAGTATCTGTGCTGTATTTAATTAAATTAATAATTATATTAATTAATAAATATAAAAATATTAATTAATTGATTTGTTTAATAAAGGGAGAAGATGGCATTCTTCACTCATCCAGGGTCAAACATGATTCCATCAATGAATGTCGAGGATGTGGATCGGATTTCGGAGGAGACTGTATTGACGGGTGATGACACGAGCAGCGATCGTTATAATGTTAATTGTAATAAGAATGTGCATAGTAGCGATAGTAAGAATAATAATAGCAATACAAATTTAAATAGACAACCTCTCTATGATGATGACACTAGTAGTAGTAGTTGTGGTAACAATAATGTCACACAAGAGACTGAACTCCATGGCCATCCCTCCATGATCCATGTCGATAGTAAGGATGGCATCCAAAACATTAGAAATTTTTTACAAAGACCCCCACCCACAGGCGACAAAAAAGGCCTCATAGAATATGTCGTCCATCTTTAAAAAAACCCCTCCCCCTCAAATCTTTCTCTCCAGTCTCCACATTACAAAACTAGTGGGATATTGACAATCATTTTTTTAAAAAAAAATTAATTAATTATTATCCTAAAACTCTTTTGTGCCTCATCCCAACTCTTCAATCAAGAAATATTATTTTTCTTTTGTGAAAGCATCACGTGTGAACCATAGTCTAATAATAATTATCTTTAACTGGTTAATTATTATATAAATTAAATGTTATAAATCGCTTAACTGTTTTTTTCAAGGGCTATAAGTATAATAGAAAATGTAGAATTATTATACTTGGCAGACAAAAGAAAGTTATGAAAAAACTCATGCATCAAATGATGTAAATTATTTTTAAATCATCAAGATTTAACATCTTGAGACAATTGCCACAAAAAAAAGAGTTAAAAAAGAAAATTAGTTTTTTTTGTGTGTAGTTTTTTTTAGTTTTTAGCCAATTGTTATTATTTTGTTGACAAGTTTTTTTTGCGGAACAAATTAATCTTTGCAAAATTTTAATTATTATTATTTTTTTCAATTCTTTTTCTTCTTCTTTTAAAAATTACAAAATAAAAAAGAAGATCAAGAAATAAAAACTCTGTAGATTAATATATATTGTAGGTAACATATATAATGTTTAATTGTGGCCATTCTTGTGATTATTGCCAAAACGAGGTGCCATTTATATTCTAATGTAAATTTTACATAGTGACTTTCTTCTACAAGTAGACAGAATGCATAATGCGACTGGAAATGGTGTTTTAAAAAAAAGAGTTAAAATAGAAATAAGATATTAAAAAAAATGGAGAAAAGAATTTTTTCTACTTAATTATTTTAAAAAAAATTTGACACACACATATAAAAAAGAACAAAAAAGCAGTCCAAAGTTTTTTTTGCCTTTTTAAAATTTATATAATTAATAAATAATAATATATTTCAAAAGAAAACAAAGAATTATTTTACAAAGAAATATATATATTTTATAGTATGATTTTACTCAGTCACAAAAACCAATTTATTGTATCTGTAATCTGTATGAAATAATGTATTTGATAAAATGATGTGATAGGTTCATCACTTTTTAACAAGACTATTAAAAAATAATATATTTAAATATTATAATTATTAAAATCCTTTTGTTTGTAACACAGTATACATTCGTAGAAAAAAAGTTTTAGTTTTTTTTCAAAGTCATGACTGACTAATTTAATGAAACTTTGATTGTAATTCAGTCAAAATGCACTACAGAGAGAGAGAGAGAGAGAGAATTTTTTATAGCATGAATTTAATTTATACAAGACAAATTATTTAATTAATACTAACAAAAAGGGAAAGTGGTAAATGTTTTTTTTGGGGGAAACGAATTTTATTTGGTGATGGACAAAAATAATTATTTTTTATTTGAAACACATTTCAATTTTTAATGTGTGACTTTTATTCTTTTCTTTTTAATTTTCATTTTAAAGGGAAAAAAACTTTCTAAATTACGTCTCAACATGATATTTTATATTTTCCATCTTTGGTGGTCATGGTCTTCTACACGTACCGGTGATTTTTGTTTTAGGGGACACTCAAATTAATTTTTGTTGTTTTCAACTTTTAAACATTTCTTGTTGACTGTCAAAGCCACAATGTTTAAAAAAAGTTGTTTTTTTGTTGTGTCTGTCAAAAAAAATCTTTTTCTCTTTTTCAGTCGTGTGTTACGAGCATTCTATCTATTGCAAAGAGATTGTGAAACTCATGTGCCTTAAATAACCAGACTCAGTAGTTGAAATAAAGAATTAATTTAAATAAAAAAAACCATTTTTAACAATGGAGGAATTTGAAGAATGTCTTTGGTGTCTAGATTTTATACAAAAAAAATTAAAATTGAATCTATTTTCTCTGTATGGATTCTACTATTTCACTGCCCTGTCCAAAACAATTCTAATCTACTCGTTAAACTTTTTCCTCTCAATGAATTTAAATTAATTTTAATTCAGCTAAAAAACTATTCTTAACAGGTAGATAAGTTTAAAATAAAAATAATTATTTTTTAAAATACACAAAAATGAACTGAAATGCAGATGAAGATTGTGTTGAACCTATATACTCGATTGATCAATCCCACCTGCTAAACTTTGTAATTAAAGAAAGGAAGAAAAAAATAATATATTTAATTATTTTTAAGAAAATGAAGAGTTTTTCTCCCATTTTAATTTTATTTTTAAGTTTTTACATAAGCTAAAATAATTAATTATCATGATGCTCGAACAAAGCTCCAAAATATTTTATTTATTGCAGGACAAAACATGAATTTAGTCTTAAAATAAATATTACTACTGTACTGTACTACAACTACAATGGGCACAAGAAATTGTATTTAATTGTTGTCAAGAAAGTTTGTAAAATGAATTGGACAGATGAAGAAAACTCTCAGTTTTTTTTCAGTCAAAACATTTAAACCAATTTACATTAAACTGAATGATTATGCAGCGATATGTATACGTCATTAGCTTTCTTTAAAAAATAATTGTAAAACTAAGATTTCATTGCAAAAAAAGAAGAAATGTATCAATTTCTACTGTTCGTGTCCCATTTATAGCTTTAGCTCTGCTCTACTGCCTTTTTAATTTTCGTATATAATAAATATTTTAACTTACATCAAAATTAAGGGATATTATGGGACTTTGAGTTTTAAATTAACGGAATAATATTTTTTGTTGTTGTTTTTTCCTCTCTCTCTTTTTGTGAAACGTCAAAAAAATGTTGAATGACCATTTAATTAATTTTTTTCGTTTGTACAATTTTACATGAATTAAAAAAGCCCTGCCACTGTCGTAAATAATTACAAAGAATTTTTTTTGCTATCAAACAAGTTTCAATCTTTTGCCATTTTATTCTGCAACTTTTTTTTATAAGCTGCCTTTTTTGGGAAATGTATCCCAGTTTTTTTAAAAAAAATTTTAGACTGTGAAGGAATTTTCTTTTTCAGTTTTTTCTTTGTCTTTTTTCTTGAGTTGAGCATATAAACATAAATTTTGGGCAACTTTTTTTTGGTGATGACAAAAAATGAAGAGGGATTGATTGTTTTTATGGCTACAATAATTAAAATTATCTCTCAATTTTCATTAATAACTCATTAATTTAGTCAACGTTGAAATAATATACTTGAAAAATTATTTTATGAAAACAAAAAGTTTATTCTGGAACAAAAAGAAAAGAGGTTGCCTTAATTAAAGGGAGGAAAATGGATTGAGACTATTTTTTAGGAAATGATAAAAAAATATATTTATATTTTAACAGAGACACAATTTTACAATTAAGCAGCATTTCATCACATTATATTTTTAATATACATATAATTAATTATACATAACAAAAGAAATATATATAACATCCTAATGCAATGAAAAACAATGATGTCCGTAAATTTTATGTTTTAACAGTAGAAATAAATTTAAGTGTCGAAAATATATTCTACAAGAGGTGATCGCTCCTGAAATTATATATATTTGTAATTAATTATTCAAAGAAAGTAATAATTGTGTATTTATAACTGTGTATAAATTTGTTTTTTTTCCTGTACGCCATGAATGATGTACTTATATATATATATATCATGTAGTAGGTATATATAATTACTTGAATTGTTTTTAATTTATCAGGAAAATCGTGTACCTACCTACATGCACACACACACTTCGCATATTGAGCTCTACGTAATTTAATATAATTGTGTTATATACATATTAAGGTACATATGTATATTGTTATATTAATGACCTTTAATTTTCAATCAATCAATGTTGTGTTGTAGTCTCTAGAGTGCATTTTTAATAGCCCATATATATATTATACATAAATCGCAAAAAAATATAAAATAAAAATAAAATGTTTTTATTTAGCATCGAACAAATCTATATATACTTTGTAGTCTGTATTGTACAATGAGCATAATATTGAATACTGCAAGCAATAAAAAGTCACGTGTTGTGGCAATCAAAATGTTTCTACTCAATTTATTTTATTTTCTTTTTTTGATAATTCCATTTTATTTATTTTTATGCATCATGTCATCCCAAATTATTCATCATGTTTTTCATGCATTGGGTAATTTTACTTGAGTGTGATTAATTCAGAGTGAGAGAAAGCATTAGAAAGTGGAATGAATTGAATAAAATGTTCGAGATTGAGCTCAATTTTTTTAATATTGTTGAGAGAGTTAAATTTCACTCTCCATAATTTTTTTTATTATTTATTAGTCATTCGTCTACGAATTTATTTATTTTTAAAATATCTTACTCAATTACAAATTGAGAATGAAACAAGAAAACTAAGAGTTGATTATATTTCAAATATTTTTTTTTCAACTTTTAATTATTTTTCATACACTCTTCGTCGGTCAGCGTACATCACTGTTTTGATTTCAACTTGGAAATGGTTAGAAGGAAACAGAGTCAAATGTTATTTTTATTGTAGAATATTTCATTTTAAAACAGTTTTAAATCACCAATTAATTGATAAAGGTACCTTGTTATTTATTTATTTTTTTGTTGATAGTTGAAAGCACCATTAAAATTTTTAGTTTATTGGCCTACAATTTATTTGCCTGCAAATCATTTTATTTGATCAACCTCGTGACAACTGACAATATTATACAGAATTTTACCTTCAAGGTATTTAGACTAACACTACTACAGTAATCTTGTTGACTATTAATTTATGGTTAAATACTATTAAATAGGTACTCATTTTGATATTGAATAAAAAGCAACCGGGCTTTGAATTAATTGGTCTTTTTTTGACGACTTGAGTCTAAAATTATACATTCACGTCTAATTTTAATTCGTATTAATACTTTCTTTCTTCAATTGAATTAGAATTCGGGACTAATTCTCTCTTGAATAATTTCTTTTAAAAAAAAATTAAACTGAAAATGTGGGGGAGACGTTCAGGGATTGTTTTGTGTGTCCAACATTCATGCGAACCTAAAATTTAAAAATAAAGTTACAACAAAAATAAATTAATTCCCTAGTTTCTTATTGAAGGCACACCCACACAAAACTCACAAAATTAATTAATTGGAAAGTCTTGGTGTGCATCTGTATTTAGCTTTCATAAAAAAAATAATTGCAATTAAATTAACTACAGAACCAAAGTAACTGACAAATAAGCTGTGACTCAACGTCAATAAAAATAAAATGTACCCACCTACGTAAAAAAAATCATAATTTCCTGGGGTCCTCAAAATCATCCAAGATTTCTCTAATAAAAAATATAATACATTCTTTGGAATTCTGACCAACGTCTCATAGTGACACAGACACAAAAGATACAAAAAATAGAGGAAAAATCAATAAAATTGACTGCAAGTAAAATAGGATAATAAAACCACAAGAAGACAAAACAAAAGGAAAAACAAGAGGAAATGAAAAAAAAGATAAAAATAAAGGTACACTGATTAATATTTAATATAAAAAGATGAGATTGACTCTCTCTTGCTCATCATAAGACTCCATGAGAATTTGTAATGAAAAACAAAGCAAATAAAAAAAAGTGTATTACTAGTTTCCTCTACGAGAAATTGTCTCGACAGATTTATCCAAAAAGAGGGTTGGCATGGAATGATGACAAATACGAGGGATGAGCCAGAGAGACATCCAGACGAAAAAGAAAGTAGAGAGAGAGAGAGAGGGTAGAGGTCAACATGATGGATGATGAAAAAAAGAAGTTTAGGTCAAGACATCAAGGTCCAGATCCACCTCCTCACCGGAACTTTGCTCAGAGAGGGAAGAAGAGGATGACGAGTTTTTGACATTGAGGGGAGCTGGAGCAGATAGAGAGAAAGAATTGAGGTCATGGTCTAACAAGACGCCCCAGGAGATATCGACGAAGAGCGCTTCTACAGAGTGAATTTTTTGGAATGTTGGGTGGACATTTAAGTTGAGAGTGAGGGTAGCAAAGAGCAGAGAATCAGAGCAAGCTAGAGGAGACTACAAGTACTCGAAACAACTTCCTTCTGCTTGGCACTGAATCCCGAACAACCCAATTGCGCCATGGCTTCAGAAGTGAGTAAAGCTACTTTATTCTCTCTCAATCGTTTCAACAATGGATCACCCCGTCGTTCATCTGCTTTACTACTACGAACATTATTCAAAGACTCAACCGGGGGCCCTCTCCCTCCCTCATTATTCAAAGTAGCTTTGCTGAGGAGAAAAGAATTCTCTTGCGTCTGATTCCGTGCTCCTTCACCTTCCGCCTTTGGGGGACTTAACTTGGGCTTACTTGATGACTCGATGACTTCAACTCCTACACTCGCCCCTTCCCCTCCTGGATTGACCTCTTCAATCGGTTGTGGTGGTTCTAATGGTGGTGGTTCTGTCATCTTCTCCAATGTCGGTCCATCATCCTCTATTTTAGGTGGCGTCACATCCACCGTCGGTGTCTCTACTTTAGCCGGTACAGAGACAGGAGTTGGTGGTTCAATAATTGGGACTTTGGCAAGAGCCTCAATTTCTTTTTCTTTTGGTGGACTCGTTTCTGCATTTTGGATCACTTCTATGGCAATGGTGACGGGTTCAACGGGTTGAATTTGGTCGTCTACATCCGTTGACGTTGTGGTCAAGGGTTCCTTGAATGTGACAGTGGGAGTTGGGGGTCGTTCTGGTGATGGTTTTTCACTGACAGGGATTGATTTGGATTCTTCGGATTTTGTGCGAGTCATGAGAGATGCACAAGCTCGTTTGGCTGCCTCCATGTCCATATTTTCAATTGTATGTTGATGAACCAACATGGGCTTGGATTCTTTTTTGTCACCAGACTCTTGTTGATTACTCCATGAACGACTTCGGGTTTGACGACGGCCATCTTTGACATCAGCCACATTTAAACTGTCTGTGATTGAACTTCCTACTGAATTACTACGAAATAGTCCACCAACCTCTGGGGCAGTACCACTACTTAAATTTATTGTGGGTTCAGACCAATTAAATGAATTACATCTCAATTCGGACAATGGGACTCTTTCTTTTCTTCCAAGCAACCAAAATGTTTTCATGTCCCCTAGAAACAATAAAAAATCATTTTAATTATTTAAATTGTCTCTTTTAATTTTTTTAAATCTTCATATATATTACCTTTCCCTTTCATGGCTACTTCCCCACGATACTCTGTGGTGTAGGTACTTGGGATCATTTCTTTTGTGGCTTGTGATATCTGAACTCTTCCTGCTTCACTTGTGGACTCGAGGCGGGATGCTGCATTTTTTTTTTTTTTAAAAAAATACAATTAATTTAAATAATTGTGCTGTAAATTTTATTTGTATTCAAAAAATCTTACCCGTATTTACAGCATCTCCAAAAAGACAATAGCGTGGCATTTTCAAACCCACAACTCCAGCCACAACCGTTCCTGAATGAACTCCCACTCTAAGCTTGACATGTTCCTTGTCTAAAAATTAAATTGACGATAAAATATTTTAAAGACTAAATGTCAACTAATTTACATACAAATTTCATTAAATTATTTTTATTCAGAGTCTTCAATTTAACTGGAATGATGTCATTAAATTTTTTTTCTCATTTTTATAGTTAGTTTAGTCACCTTTAGTGGGTTCGTTAGCTTGTGTGTAGAAAATAAAAACATTTTTTTAAATGAACAAAGGCACAAAGAATATAATATTTTAGAAATTTAACATAATTTATTTATTTTGTAAAATACAATGGGAATGGGGATAAATTAAATAAAAGAATCCTCACCTTGAGAGGGATCCCTGATTCCTGCAGATGCATCGACCATGTCTAATGCCATATCACAAATCCTTTCTGCATGATTTATGTCATACTCAGGAGCTCTGTAATAGAAAATATAGACAATTCCTATGTACTATCTGTATAGTCACGAGGTGTAATAATATAAAAAAAGAAGAATTCTCACCCAGATACGACCATGTAGGCATCTCCAATTGTTTCCACCTACAAACAGACAGAGAGAGAGAGAGAGATAGCAAGTTCTATTATTAAGTATTTATTATTGTTTTCTCCCACTTTCACTCTTATCAATTCAAGCGGAGAAAAGTACATGGGGAGAAAATAACTTTATATGTTTCTACTGTACAGTGTACATGTATAAGAACAAACAAAAGTAGAGAGCAGAGTGGATCAATAATTCATTGGAATTCTAAAACTCTAGAGGAGGTACAGATACAGATATGTCATCTTTATTACTTCACCCTCCTCCCCCTCCATCCCTCCCTATATTTACACTCTCTACTGATATTCTCCTTATTTTTCCACAAAACAAAAGGAGCTCCGCCACGTCATCAAAAATTGTGTGACAATTTGAAAAGATTTTATAAAATACAGACTCAAAATCAACCAAAAATTGGGTCAAACCTTGTACACTCCATTCCGTTCAGTCAGTTGATCAAAGAGTGAGTACATGTGATTCAGCATGGACACAACCTTTTCATCAATAAATAATTTATTTATAATTAATACTCCCCCTCCACAAAAAAGAAAATTAGTTTGAGTAATTAAAATTAAATAAAAACCTGCATTGGAGTGATACGACTACAAATTTCTGTGAAAGTCACCACATCACTGAATAAAATAGAGACTGAATCGAACACCTAGAATTAAATAGTAAAAGGTCATGAGGTCAAATTAATAATAAGTATTATTTAAGGTATTTAATAGAAATTAAAACATACTTGACAAGTATCAACTAAATTTTCACCACGACGAATACGATCAGCAACTGCCTTGGGTATCATTTGATATAGAAGCTCATCAGTTTTTCTCATTTCATCATCTAAGAAGAATCAAAGTGTACAAAATCAATTTTATTTATTCTCCTCCTACTCAAATCTGTACTCTAGGGAAAATAACTTTTTACACTTTTATTCAGTTAAGTCATAGAGAAAATGGAGAAAATGGTGTGACTTTGATTGTATGCACGACTCGACAAACTTTTTTTTTGTACCTAATTTCTTCATGCTGTCTTCCAGTTTACGTGACTTGTGTTGTTCTTGATCAAGAGCCAGTTTCAATTCAGCCGACTGTTGCGTTCCCACTACGATTAAATCCCTATGAAAATAAAATAAAAGCGGCTTAGCCCTCCCCCATATGTACGACCATGTAACCAAAAAGTGTAATAAAACGCTCTGTTTCACAAATATCCGGCAACGCTAAAGCCCACATGCACGACGAGACAAAAAAGGGAGAAAGTGACTCTCACATCTTCAGAGGGGGGAGGATGAAAGAGAAAACAAAAGAGAGGGATTTTGACTCTGACTATAGACAAAATAAGCTTAATCCTAAAATCTAAAACCACATACAGGGTGGCACATAACCTTTTGCTACCCCCCTACAGCCTAAACTATAAGCATCAGAAAAAATCCAAAATTATAG
>JAQIVZ010002714.1:0-18626 GCA_034700945.1 Arrhopalites spinosus | reverse complement strand
TCTCACATTTTGAATTTATAGTCCAGTCATGTTTGAAAATTAAAAGCTAGTACGGTTCTACAATGAAGTGTAAAAATGAACTGAAAATTTCAAGTTAATTTTTCCACATTTCAGATTACATTCCAGCCAAGTTCGCCCAGATGGAAGACATTGTCCGAGTCTCCTTTGAAAATACCCGAGGTGAGTCTTTTCCAAACTCCTTTTTATTTTATTTCATTTCAACAACTTTTTCATGCTTGACAGACCCAAATTTTAAATTTTCACAATCATCATTTTTTTTAAAACAAAAATTGATTTTTTGGTCTCAAGTTTAAGCTTGGGAGTGATGTATGGAATGAAATGAATAAAAAATGGGCTCATTTTATTGCTGAAAAGTTTTCTGCCCCAGTCCCACCAAATTATGAATTTGTAAAGGTGTGAGAAGGATACAATAGTTCAATGACTCTCACACGTAATTCAACAAAAAGTTCTGCTTTCTTTGAATTGATTTGTAAGTCTCAGTTCAATCTACGTCTCTCCCATCTCTTTGGCTTTGGTATGGTCCATGGGCATGTCAGACATGTAAATTAATAAAAGAATGCAAGTTTCTTTTCCAAGTTTTTTTCAACTCGAGAACTTCAATTATTACCGAATCGGTTATATTAACTTCAATTATCCATCAAAAATGGGGGGGGGGGCAGAGTCTGGAGAAAGTTTAGGAAGATGGAAGATGATAATTTATTATTAGACAGGAGATTTGACTCCATGGGCCACGTACAATATATTGGTATGATGATGATAAACTGGCCAATCAAATAAGTGAAATACGTGACCGGAAATTTTTGTAAGAGAGATGATGGGATCAAGTGGAGCGGAAGTGATAGAGAAAACAGTGAAAGTACACAACAAGGAGCAGATGCTCGAGGCCCCAACTTGGAAGAACATATGAGCAACAAAATCAATTTTATAGACATCTCCAATCTTTTTTAACTTTCTCTCTCCATCCTCCATCACTACACATGATGTTTTGATCCAAGACGCTCAACATGTGCCAATGGTACAACGGTGCATAATTAAAAAATGAAACTTTATTCCCCATTTTGTACTTTCTTTTGTTCCCTAATCTAAAAACGCCATTGCGCATAAAACTCAATCCAAAGTGTTTGTTTGTCTGCTATTATTATTTAGGAAAATAGGGCAGGGAAGACGGAGAGGGGGATCATCATGTAAAGAACTGTCGAGAACGTTCAGGGAAAACCCCCCTCCAAAATTAAGTTAAAGATCATTCAACTGGAACTTAAAGAGAGTGGCAGAGAGAGAGAGAGAGGAAAGGGAGAAAAAGTTGCTCACTTGTGGTTTCCTTCAGTGTCGAAAGTGAGGGGGGAGGGAAGAATTGACAGGTAATTCTATTTGGGAAGGAGAACTGAAGAATGGAGTGAGTCGGCAAGGAATAATAATAATAATATTTACTCAAGGATAAAGTGCGAGTTAATAGGAGCATTTTAGAGAGATTACAAATCCCTTTGGCAACCACACATAGGTCCTCCTCCTCCCACTAAGACTTTCTTCATCTTTATATGTACAGTCCCTGAGAATGCTTGCAACAAGTATGCTGTGCTGCTCACAGAGAATGGCTTTAATTACGCTCCCTCTATTTTCTTAGTTGTACGCATTCTGAGAACTGTTTAATCGACCCCATTTGACCTAAACATTTTTATCGGTTGAAAACAAACAAAATTCAATTTTATTCCGGACATGTCAAAAGTTCATCTACTCATTTCTTTTACTTTAGTCGTTCATTCATGACAAAAAATGTTTGAAATTCATGCAACGGATTCCATGCTTAATTTGATTGAGAGAATGAATTGTAATTAATTAAAATAGAAAATGTGTTTGTTTAGTGTACGTTTTCATTGGAGAACACGTGGCTTTACTGGATTTAGTTCGAGCACTGGAAAACCGAAAGTTACTTGACAGCGGAGACTACATTATCATTTCCGCAGATGATCGAATTTGGGAAGCCAAAGAGAGAGACAATTTCTTTGAACTAGGTAAGTTTCCTAAAGAATTAGTAAAATTAGTTTGAGGTTTGATCATTCCCTTCAATTTTTGACAGCATGGATGCCATCCTCATCATCAATGTCGAGTGTAAATGCATTTAAATCTGTCCTTAAATTAACTCGTTCACATCCTCGTGAGCCACATTACACGTAAGTAGAGTCCCTTCTCATCAATTAACTTGCTCCACTATAACTAAATAGTATGGGGATAAAAGGAGAGTGACATACATATCTAAACATTGTTTGTTCAGGTTAAACTACTAATTTAGTAGTTTAATAGTAGTTTAGTAGTACTAAACTACAATTAAATAGTGTAAGAGTACTACAATAAGATATAAGTTATCTTAATTTCTATTTACATGACTATCTATTGACCATTTTTCACGCTTTTCGTAGGCAATACACTCTTGTGCAGAATACGTAGCATACAAAATGAGTCTGTTTTTGTTTATGAAAACATATTTTGACACTCTCTTTTATGTAGCCAAATTCTAACCAAATTTGCCAACTACTCTGCTGAGGAGCCATTCAACCTTCCATTCCATGCCAAAATCTTCAAGAATGCAATGGTTGGTGCTTTTTCTACTGGACTATTGATGACTCCATTGCCATTAAAGTGAAAATGATGATTAAATGAATGATAAATTGTAGTTTCCAATAGAAGGAGCTTATTTGTACGACGCCGTCATGATTTATGCTCGAGCCCTCACAGACGTCCTAGAGGACAAGGATTGCGACCCACGAGATGGATCAGCAATTTTTCAAAGAATAATCAACAGGTCGTCACTATATTCATTCATGTACATGACTGTACAAATGTAATACATATTCTACAATTTAGTCTGTGTTAAATCAATGCCATTATTTGATTTTATCAACAGATCCTATCATTCCATTCAAGGCTTTGATGTACGTGGCCTCAAATTTAATTGGTTGATACATAATGTAAAGTTATAATTAACACTCAAAATGACATGTAAAAGGTATTCATTGATGAGAATGGAGATGCCGAAGGGAATTACACTGTGATAGCTTATTTGGATGATGAGAATGGAACTTCGAGAATGAGCATGCAGCCCGTTGGATTCTTTGAGATGCAACAGAAAACAGGAAACGAGTCATCGGGGCGGGTGGACGATATTCCGGTTAGTAGCACTAAATAAGAGCACATTTTGAGACGGAAGGGTACTCATGATTTCTAATTTCTAGACTTTTCGATACTTTGATGACTCAAGACCTATACAATGGGTAAGAAATTGTTATGAATGACCTTTCATTCAATTATTTCACGGTGACATAAATTCTACACTTTCCTTGTAGTAAGATTGTTTGAAAAAGTGGTGAAAGAGTCTTGTGTGACCATTGAATGAGCTAGCTGCCCAGTTCCTTTGACTCCAACAAAAAAATGTTGTAATGATGAAAATGTATTGCCCTACTCACAGGTTGGAGGGAAACCACCCAGGTCGAAACCACCATGTGGATTTCGTGGGGAAAATTGTGTTTATGAGCCAGACTGGAAAGCAGTGACTGGATTACTCGTGTTTACATCCGCTACCCTCGTGGCCATTGTCCTGGCTGCAAGGTTAGATAGTCTCCCATCCATATTTTATCTCCTCTTGCTTCCATGAGAAACATGAGGACTTTCCCTGTCTTCATCTGCTCACCCCGTGATTTATCCCTTGTAAAATATTTTATGTTATAAATACTCAATTTGCTTGCCTCCAACTTTTGTGGTCTCTCTCTCTCTCTCTCTCTCTCTCTCGACTCTCGAGATTTCAATCTCAATTGCAAGACTCTAGTTTGTCTTGTCCAACACTTTGAATCACATCCACAAAATGCACATTCTCAAATATTTCCTGTGAGAATCTTTTCCCTAAAACGTCCTCCCCTCTCTTGGTCCTTCGTATCACTGTTGAGAAGTTTTGCACGCTCCAATGGGTACCTTTTCTGTATGTTCCTTCCTTGCTTTTTTAAAAATTCTTTTTTAAAGAATCCGGAAAGGAAATAGGGATGAGAGTCGATTGAATCAAGCAGAACAAATGTGAAAAAGTCTGCCAGCTTTCTTCTCAACATTTGTGCAATTTAAATAATTCAAGTGCATATGAGGTTCATGCATGCATTTTTTACGAAAATGTGTATTCTATTCAGCAAAAACCCTAATCATGATGCACTGACTGTAGTAAAAGAAATCTATAAGTAGACTTGGAATTTGTGTGGTGTGAAGGGCCAAATAAATGGGAATAATAATAAAAATTTCGGATTGTTCTTGGAAAACTCCCTGACGTATTTTCACACCTGCTCTCCTTAATATTGAGAATGATTGAAGGGGATGCTCAACATTCTTTGTGTTTGGGGATTTTGTATAGGCACTACATCTACGAGCAAAAGTTGGCCTGTCTGTTATGGAAGATTGACATGCGGGACGTTGTGATGATCCCAATGGGCCCACCAGAGCCGATGAATGGAACCAAGAGCACGGTAAGCTCATAATAAAATCGACAAGTTTTTCGATTTCGATTTTTTTGAATTGAAGGATCGAGTTGAGTGTCTGGGGCATTAAAATTGTATTTTGTTGAACAAGTTGGTCTCAAGTTTCTCGCGTCTACATCCCTTGGGAATCAAATGTTGGAATCGAACCATTTTATTTCACTCCCTCCATTCTCTTTTTTGATTTCGAGCGAGAAATTTGTTGTTTCATATGAATCAAAATGAGAGAGGAGTGGCTTAAAACTAAATTTGATGATGACTTTCAGGTTGCTCTTTGTCGACAGCTCCTCGGGACTGCCGTGGATACGGACGCTCCCTTAGAATTGGCATGTAAAAAAGCGTACACTCGTATTGGCTTCTACAAGGGCATGGTGGTGGCCATTAAACCCATCTACAAACGAAGCATTGACCTCACTCGTAATATTCGTAAAGAGATGCGCGAGGTGACTCCTTCATTGCAACAATGGACTTTTGTCCAAAATATACTGCGCACATGGCAAAGCAATTAATTCATGTATTTTCTATATTTAGATACGAGAATTTCGACATGAAAACATAATTCCGTAATTTACATTTCTTTCTTGTTACATAAACAATTGTAGTACTGTTACTACTAATTTTACTAATGTACAAATTATTTAAACAGATTTTTAGGGGCATCCGTAGATCATGGAAATATTTGTGTTCTGACGGCATATTCAGCTCGGGGCAGTCTAGAGGATGTTCTTCAGAATGAAGATTTACACCTGGACAACATGTTCCTGGCCTCACTCGTTGCAGATTTAATCAAAGTAAACAATTTTATGTCTCATCTCAGTTGAATATTTTCCAGTCGTCTTTAAAGTTAAAAAGGGTAAATAGTTTGTGGAGGAGGAAAGGATGAAAAGACGTTGGAGGTGTCAAAGTGTGAAGGAAGTAGTACCGATGGACGTGGCCTGATTTTGAATCAGAGAGTACAAAAGAACCTCAATCTCAGGCTTTATGAAAGGGTCTACAAAACGGATGAGGGATCCATTGTCAAGAGTCAATAAAGACACCAAGAAAAGTCAAAGGAATCAATGCAAGCAAAAGACAAGCCTTATCCCACTTTTTCAGGGTAGAACGATGATTCCAACCGTCAAGAGAAACTGAAAAGTTTTATTTCACATTTGAAGAAATAGTAAAAGCGTTAGTATACTAATAAATATTTACAAACTTTGACGACTTTCTCCTGGATGGCAGGAGAAAGTGAACAGATGGAAAGCGGTAAACAAAAACAAATATGGTTACACAAATAAAAAGGTCGACTTGTTTACTGTGTAAAAAAGAAGGTGGAGTCCATTTCAAATGCACGAGTGTGCCAAAGTGGAAAAACGAATTGGTATTTAGGCACCAATAAAATCATTTTAAAACTGTCTTTCTCCATTGAGCTTGAAATAAATACAAAGATCACATTTACGAGCCAAACTCAATTTAAAGCTCAACAAGGTTAAGCATGACGTATTTGGTTAACTGTACAATGGCCTCAAATTTCAAAGAACTTGTCTAGCCTATCTTTGTTGTGAAAGATTGTATTGGACACGCGTAGTCTCAAGATGTCTTGTGCTCTTCTTCAGAGAGAAAATGTTAAGGGAAATGAATGTCTTGTATTGAATATGGGTATTTTACTCATCGCTTGATGAAGGCCTTTGGCCGAAACGTCGCTTTTTAATAAAATATCATACATTTTATAATTATTTTCTAAAGTTTATTTATTTACCCACTCATGTGATCTCGCTTGGGTTATTTAGGGAATGATTTATCTTCACGACAGCGAGATCATTTCACATGGAAACTTAAAATCATCCAACTGTCTCGTCGATTCTCGTTGGGTCCTTCAAATTGCAGATTTTGGACTCCATGAATTTAAAGGTAAGCAAATGCCCTACTTCTCTCTGATCCAAGTCACAGAGGATGAGGGTGAATAATCAAATCTTTCAAATTGAGAGTGTAAAATGCATTCATTCTCATTTTTGAAGCTGGGCAAGAAATTCGAGCAGACATGGAGAGAGAACATCGGAAACTGTTGTGGAAAGCACCAGAACTTTTGAGAATGGGCACTAATGCACCTCCCCGTGGAACTCAAAAAGGTACAATTCATCTTTTGTTGTAAAATTTTTAATAAACTAAATTATTATCGTTTCAATTTTGCTGGGTGGGTACAGGTGATGTTTACAGTTTTGGCATCATTTTATTCGAAATTCTGGGACGGCATGGGCCTTGGGGAAAAACTCAACTATCAGTTACCGGTGAGGATATTTTATAATTAAATTATGATAATTACTGGAAAGTGTAATTAATTGTACATGATGCAGAAATAATCGAGAGAGTGGCTCATCCAGAATTGAATGGAGGACAGTACATTCGACCAGCCACTTTACATTTGGATTGTGGGGAGACCATTTTAAAATGTTTAGATGCTTGTTGGGAGGTACTCATTCTCTTTTCCTTTATTCCTACAAAAAATTTACAAATGTATATTGTACAGTTGTGTAGTTAGTTGTTAAATACTGTAGTTTAATCAAATTCAAAAATTTTGTCAATTTTAGGAAGATCCAGAACTACGACCTGATTTTCGATTCATTCGTGTTCGACTAAAAGAGATGCAGGCTGGATTGTACGTCACAAATTATGACTCACAAATTAAATTCATGTTAAAGATAAAATAGTGGCGTAAATGTTTGGGAATGTGTGTAGAAAACCAAATATCTTTGACAACATGCTCTCCATCATGGAGAAATATGCATGTAATTTGGAGGATTTGGTTCAAGAACGAACAAATCAACTCATGGAAGAAAAGAAGAAAACGGATGCTCTACTCCATCGCATGCTCCCTAAGTACGTCAAAAACAAAAATGATAAAAAGAGAACATGAAAAGTTTCATTTTATTCCAAATTTTCAACGATTTTTTTTATTGGATACAAAAAAAGGTCAGTGGCTGAGAGTCTAAAACGAGGAGAGCCTGTGGAAGCAGAGAGTTTTGACTCCGTGACAATTTATTTTAGTGATATTGTGGGATTCACAGCCCTTTCAGCTGTCAGTACTCCCATGCAGGTAAATTTTAAGAATCTTCAGATCCTGCAAAAAGTTACAAAATTTGAATTGTGTGTCTATAGGTGGTAGAATTATTAAATGATCTGTACACTTGCTTTGACTCGATCATTTCCCACTATGATGTCTACAAAGTGGAGACGATCGGAGATGCTTACATGGTGGTAAGTTAATTATACCAGTTTGTTTTATTAGCTTTCTGATTTTAACTGAAATCCTCCTTATTCTACTGATTGATACATGCAGGTGAGTGGACTACCATTACGAAATGGGGATCAACATGCTGGCGAAGTCGCCTCCATGGCTCTCCATCTTCTTGATCGCATCAGAAATTTTGAAATTCGTCATCGACCAAATGAAAGACTTAAACTTCGTATTGGAATTCATTCAGGCCCAGTTGTTGCTGGTGTAGTAGGTAAGTGTACTATAACGTTTTATTTTGTAAACTCAATGCGGGTGAGCGTGAGCTCAATTGTTGGTGGGTTTTTTTTAAAATTAAATTTAGGCCTTAAAATGCCGAGATATTGTTTGTTCGGGGACACGGTACGGAAAAAATTCCCTAAATCTCTAGTAGATTTACACTTTTTATTATTAATAATAATACAGAATACAGTACAACAAGGGTCGCTACATTCGAAAGTGAAAGCTTGATCTTTCATCTTTTATTAACGTTTTTATTCAAACTTCTAGGTCAACACTGCCTCCCGAATGGAATCCTCCGGTGAGACCCTTAGGATTAGTTTACTCTAAGGTAATGACACTTACTGAATAATTTTAATTTAGGAGAGGCCCTTCGAATTCACATTTCGGACGTCACAAAAGAATTACTGGATATCTTGGGTAGTTACCAGTTTATTGGGCGTGGACTAATTCCAATTAAGGTAATTTTTGAACTCTGTTTCATCTTTAAATATCTTGTACCTACACAATTAAGTTTGTACGATTTATTATGAAGGGAAAGGGAGAAATGCGAACTTATTGGTTAGTTGGGGAAGATGAGAAAAGTACAAGCGGAAATTCACCTCTCCCTCCCCACAACATTACCCCTCAAAATAACTATCAACAACTGTCCGACTTGGGCAATACTGTGACAAATAATAATTACAATGGCGTGTGCAATTTGACTAGCTCAGGTAAACGAAGATGTGAAATGAAATAATTTACAATAATTATCGGTGAGTCATTGTTCAACTCTGTTTGATTATAGTAGATGCAGGAGTACGGCCTAAAACTGGAAATTCCGGATGCTGTCAAAATGTAGAGGGTAAAAAAATGAAGATGGTGGAGAATATTAATTCATACAAACCCACCACTTGGCTCCTTGCGGACTCTAACAATCAACATACAAAATTGGTTGGTACATTGAAAAAAATTACATATACTTATTTTCATTCTAAATGTAGGATAATAAATAGAATGGTGAATTGATAGGGAGGGTCAAGCAAAACGAGGGGTCGGTATGTGAGTTGTTCCAACATTTTACAAGAATGTAAGGCCAGCATCATGAAGGAATTAAAACGGAATGGAAGTACATGTGCCACAACTGTTTGTAATTCTAATAACAATCGTTTCCGCTCCGCCCCCATCATCACCTTCATTGAATCGGCCACTTCCGGAAATTCAACAACGTCCACTCCCCACTTTCATCTGGAACAATCCCCTCGTTTTGTATAACCAGTGATTCATCATCATCTCCATTAAATTATATATTAGTTTTATAAATTTATTTTAAAATCTTTATTGTTACTTTTCTGTTGGTAGTCAGTGTACAAACGTGACTCTCTCTTGTCATTTATTTTAATAAATACCTAGTCATTATTTCCATGTAGCTTTATGCAAGGCCATATACACTCTATGCCGTCCCCCCTAAATCAGGTTGGGACATGAGCCGATCTTGATACTAAAATCTCTGCCAAAATTTCAGGGGATATTCAGCCAAAAAAGCCCATGACTACTACATGCCCCACGTCAATTTTCATAAACAACTTTTCCTATTGCCCCACGTGTAGAGCCATCATCAGAGGTTGAATTAAATTCAATTTAATTGACAAATTAATCATTTAATTGCAATTAAATTAAAATGGTTAACACCTGTGTTATACAAAATTGTGAAAACAACAAGGGAAAGCCCAACTGCTCTGCGTTTCTGTTCCCCCAAAATGAAGGTATTATTGCAATTAAATTTTAAATTCATATACAATTAATATTTCATTGTAAATTCAAATTATAGCAAGGCAGGCAGAATGGGTAGCGTTCACGGAACGTGAAAATGGGGAGCCATTTGAGAGAGATGTGAAGTACGCAAAAATGTGTGAACTTCATTTTGTCATCACTGACTACAAACCTGGAATGAAGAGAAAGAAGTTGCATCCTTCGGCGATTCCCACTGTAAAATTGTCAAGAAGAGGTAGTTTTATAAAATAATTTAGTTTTACTTTTGACAATTTGACGTTGACATTGACGTTGACATGCTCCTCCCCAATACGTAAAAATATGGTAGTCCAGTTAGGATGCCCAATCAAGTTTATGATGGAGAATTTTCAAAAGGTCGAATCGAGGGAATAGGAATGCGGCAATGTAAAGTTAATTAATAAATAAATTCATGAAGCCTAATTAAAATAAAAATAATATAGGAATTAATTGCGAATTAATTGACTCACTTTTGTAGATGGAAGGTACAACGAAGGGGAATGAAATGGGGACAATTCGAGTTCGTTTTGCTGGACAGTATTCTCAATTACCAATCTTACTCAATGCGTTTTGAAGTAAATTCACAATTGAATATTGTATATGACATTTAATTATTGTTTAATTAAAGGGCAGATATGATTATGACTCAACATGGAGTAATTAGTGTACTATTGCGTAAGGTAATTTTCAATAATTAAGAAAATGTAATTAAGCATAATTAATTGTCATATTTAATTCAGGCTAATGTGACTGCCAATGACGAGGCGGAAGAAAGGGATGATTTATTTTTATACTCCTGTTTCAAACCTACAAATAAAAAGACCTTACAAATAGAAATTCGAGGCCACTAAAAAAATTCAGTTTTATAAATGACATATCGCTCATCATTGATAACATGAACTTGACAGAGTAGTGTGACAAAGAAATCGAAAACTGATTATACCAAGTACACTAACTATACGGCTGCGTAGCAGCCTACAAATTCGCTTGTTCTATATATTAAGTTAATGTCCGTGACAACCTTAAAACAAATCAACAATTTTGAAATTACGAAAATTATTTTTATACTAATCGCTTTTTTTAAACAATAGGAAGCGACTGATGAGATGCAAATTTGGTAGTACCCGGGTAATAAAAAGTTTGTACCAAGAACGTGCAGGATTCGAACCTGAAGCTCCTGAACAAAAGGGAACTAGAAGTTAGGGTTGCTACCACTAGGCTAGCTACTTTTATCACTATAGCAACGGTATCCTTTTTTTAATTGAAATTAAATAAACGTTTTGACTTTATTAACGTGTTAGTGAACGAGGCAGTGATACAATGTAGTGAGTATCCTCGAGTAAGAGTATGACATTAGTGTTTCAGCTTAGCGACCCTTCAAATCTTGATTGTTAAGTTCACACATCATTTGTGAATGTAGCTGACATATACACATGTCCATGTGTATAAGTTTTTCTTTCTGTATTCTTTTGAAAAAATCTCTCTACTTCTCTGTATTTTAAAAAAAGTCTCCCTTTTATTTTAAGAGACTGAATGACGCTGGTTTCATGAGTCCGTTACAAAAATTATAATCCTTTTAGAGGAAAATATTGAAATCATAAAGCAATATTACAAAAAAGTCCATTGTTTCATTTCCAGAAAAGGATTAAAAATATTTCCGCTTAAGTATCCCCTCTCGGCAATTTTTCAAAGGATAAAACTTGACTGTCAGTCAAAGTCATACTCTCTACTCAATATGTACACAAGAGTAAAGGGTGTTGTTTTCCCCAATTTGTAAATTCTTTATTTTTCTAAAAAACGTTACTCATCTTTTGCACGTATACACAGCAACCGAAGCAACGATAAAACAACATCATAGAATTTCGTGTTAACATTATGACAACGTCATGGTAACTTTTGTTGTTGTGCTAATGTTGAAACTATAGTTAGGTGACAACAACAGTACAACATTAGGCAAACGATAAATAACTTCATTGAGAATGGTTGTCTAGGATTTAGTCAAAATTGTTATAAACTAACCTGCCAGTACTACTACTCTTTCATCATAAAGATGCCCTTGGAGTATATATGTAGAAACATAGAGGGGAAAATTATACCAAATTTTGGGGCATTTTTTTTGGGCCACTAAGCTCAGTAGTAGTTGTTAAAGCTAAGGGACGGTCACTTCTATACCAATGAAAAATAACGTCAAATTTTTTGAAAAAATTTAAAAATGGTGAGAAACTAATTTTTGAAAAAATGGTGTTAAATTTATTATTGAAAAATTGGTGCAAAATTCTAAGTCAATGCTCTGTTACTCTTATTACTTCTAAAGGCGGATTTAGAGTTGACGTTCGCGCAGTCTTTTGCGCGAACATTCACGTGCATAGAGTATATAATAACATCAATGTTATGTTAATATACACTCTATGCACGCCAATGTTCGCGCAAAAGTCTGCGCGAACGTCAACTCTAAATCCACCTTAATTCCCTACCATGCAATTCTCAAAAAAATGGTGTGAAACTAATTATTGAAAAAAATGGTGTGAAACTATGGTTCTATGGGCTTTTAAGAGGCACTAATGACCGCCTCGTCATGATTGAGTGAATGAAAAATTTTACCTCCGGAGAACTCGTGGTCATGACGGGCTGCGTATTTACATATGGTACCCGACTTCGGGACTGTATGTATATAACATGGGTTTTTATGGGGTTTAATAGGGTTGCCAAGCTGCTCATATACAAATTATTTTAACTAACGTAATACAACTAAAAAACGTAAAAAATTATTTAAAAAATATTTAGCGTCTTTATATTTTTTGGTTTGACCCTTTCTTTAGGATTTAGGTCATCATTTTGACCTCCACCTGAAAAAATTTACAAGTCCAAAAAACCTTTGGAGTGCGCATGGGTTGTACGATTTATGTCACAAACTCGACCTCTCCATATTTAACAAAATTTTAATTATTTTGAACCCAATTAAGCGAGTTTGCTGTCCATTATGACAAATAATGTTGTCTTTTGGTTCTTATTTTATATTTATGACACTAAATGATTAATCATTATCATTTAGAGTGTTTTCGTTGCCTCTGAAATTTTGTCATTTAAAAATCATGATGATGATTTTTTAATTGAGTTTCAAAGTTGACGAAACAGTTTTGCATGGCACAAACTATTTTTAAAATGTAGTTTTATAGTCTGTACATCATTTTAGTACAGAAACAAACATTTTAAATTTCATTTTGATGTCATTTTTTATTTTTCAAAAAAGTTCAACACAAAATCACAGCCAAAATTAACAAAAGAACTTTAAAAATGGACAAATTGCAATTTGATTGATGCGAATTACGAATTTAATGGAAGACAAGATTGTTCTACACTATTTAGTTACCGAAATTTACTTAACATAAAACAATTTGTCCATTTTTCAAGTCATTTAATAAATTGTGGTTGTGATTTTGGAATGGACGTTTGTTACGGCTTGGATCCACTGGACATGAATGGATCCACTGGAAATGACTAGGACGAGGTCGCTGTGGATCCTGACCGTTCCCGTCGTTTGATTTTCATAAAATTTGATAAAATGATGAACAATGGTGTGTCTCACAACTTTCGTTCAGCCAAAAACGTTTCTGACCTTCAACTTGACATGTGGCGGTCACTTTGCATAATGACCTTCATCTCTGACCCCTGTCAGCTAAAAATTTTGAAAAAAATCAGAGTGAACGTCAAGAGTATGGAGATCAATATTGTTCTTATGGTCATAGTAAAAAAGTGACAGGGGTGATCTTTGGAGGTCATCAAAAACTTTGACCTGGGCCAGAGGTCACGAAATTCAAGATTTCAAAAAAATGAAAAGCCAGTCTTGGAGAGCATATAATTTTCTTAGAATTTTAAAATTATTTGTCACCCCAGGGGAGTCAGGGATCAAACAACAGTCATTTTGACCTCTGGATGTCTAGGAAATGAAAATGGGGTTATGGTCCCAAAAGAACATTTAATTAGAAGGTCAAGGAGAGGCTTCTTGCCTAGTTTCAGAATTTTTGACCCATAACCAAGGTTTTACTTATAAAGCACGTACGGGACATTTGATGACCTCTAGAGGTCAAAAGAAAAAGGCCGGTGGAAAGTGCCAATACAACTATTGTTTCTGGTCACCTGGAGCATTTTGCAGCCAAATTTTGGCTCATTCAAAGTAAAAGCCATTTTCCATTACAATGCGTGCTAATGTTTATATTTATTTTATATATAAAATAGAGTGATGTAATGGTAAATTTAATGTAAAAAATGACCAAGTTACCTTGGGGCATGTGAAAGTCTAGTCAGAAATACGCTGTACATATGAGGCATATCTTTAAAACATGAAAAATTGGATTTTCTGTTTGATTTTTCAAATCTTTCCTCCTCAAGCCCTTTCTATAATAGAGACAATGAATGCGACCCTGGGCTATTAAAGATGGAATTACATGCAGAGCACTTTAAACAGCTTATATATTTGATGATCAAGCAGTACTCAATTTTGGAAGAATTCATGATTAGCGGCATTTGAAAAGATGCGGGAGTGTGTGTTGAGGGAAATAAAAGAAAATGCGATAAGCTGGACCAGTTAAAGCCTTTGAAATGGCTATTTGACTACAAAAATCTATCCCATTTCCACCCATTGCACAGCGAAAAAAGTGGCTCTCATCCCATAATGTTTAAAAATGATGTAGAATTTTCATTTTGTGACGTTATTGTACATACAAGTGAACAAAAATGTAAAGCTATTCCAAAGCAATTCTTTGCTGAGGGTCAAAAGCATGAATTTTACAAAAATATAATTTTGAAACAAGAGCTAGTTAAGGTCGCGGTGAGACAGATTAGATCAAGACATCAGCAGCTGCAAAGGGTGACTTGTAGTAAGACTTCTTTTCATGATTTTGATCTGAAAAGGTACTATATTGACGCCATTCACTCTTACCCATATGGCCACAGACGGATAAGAATGGCAGGAAAAATACCCTAAAACGTCCATTTTTCTCAAAATTGCCCAAAAATCATCAACTTTTGCTTTTTTTGCTGAAAATTACAAACTGCAGTAATCTACTCTCAGCATTCTAAATTTGTATAAAAAGGACTAAAAAAATAAGAGAGAGAGACTAGTATTGTACAGCGTGTCATTCAGAATGGACGAAATCTCATTAGCTTTGAAGTTTCCTTCTGTTGCTGGAGCAACTCAAAGTGGCAAGACAGAGCTGGTTTTGGACATTATTGCCAAGCGAAAACAAATTATTGATCAAAAAATTGCACGAGTCATTTATTTACACAAGGAAACCCAGAAGAAATTGGAAAAGTTGGCAAAAAAAGATTCGTCGATTCATTTGACTCGTGACATTTTACAATTACCAGTATTGATAGTCCCAAATTCTTTAATTGTAATTGACAATTTTTTACTCGAGTCATCAAAAGAATACAACAAAATTGTCACCAGTCTATTTATTCCTGAAGCTCATCACAAGCAGCTCAGTGTCATTTTCCTTTCACAGTCTGTCTTCCCAAAGAACTTGAGAACATTGTCAATTAATTCATTATATTTTACAATTAAGAAGCAAATTCGCGACGCGAGTTCTATCTATACATTTGCACGACAATATTGCCCAACTGACATTAATTATTTTTTTTGACGCCTATAAAAAGGCTACTAGTACCCCATATGGTAATTTGCTTGTCGACTGTCACCCTGTCACCATCGACAAATTTTGACTCCGTAACTGTATTTTTCCAAGTGATAAGTGTGAAATTTATCTCAATGAAAAAAGTGAAGGATAATTGCGGGTTTTTACTGACTATTGCACATGCAAAAAGTAAATACGCTGGAAGTGCCTTGTTAAAAAAAGCCACCAAAACACAATTATAAGCCCTTGTGGAGATTATTGTAAATATTGGACAATTGGAAGGTTGGAAAAATCAGGAAGCGACGGGTGGCAGGAAGTGGCCGGCTGCCGGTGGCAAATTGCTACCGGCTGCCATCCCAAATTTTGACCGGCAAATGGACAAAGTGGCAAATTGAAAATTCCTTAAAAATCATGCCAATGTATAAAAACGCTGCAACATAAACATAGAAAAGAGTCATAGAAGCTGGTATTTTACTTACAAAACAGTCATGGAATAAATAACGAAAGAAAATTTTTCCCCACTCAAAAGGTCTTTACAAGGGAAAAAATTGAAAAAAGGGGCTGAAAGTCTAAAATTACTCGGAGAAGATAGATGTATATACTCTCTGAAAATTACTGTAGCAGGTAAAAAGGTTCCTTGTTTAATCAGATTTTTAGCCGGAAGAACCTTTTTGTCTACCCAAAGCCATTCAAAGGGTTTGATTTGAAATTTATATTCATGAAAGGAGTTCCAGGGAATCCATGGAGTCAATTAACTTCCATAAAAGAATATGGAACTGCCACTTTTTGCCAGTGGCTGCCGGTGGCTGCCACTGTCCGGCGGCTGCCACTGTCCGGCAAAATTTTGATTCGGACGGCAGATGAAACACTCTGGGAAAAACAAACGAGATTTGAAAACTATACCAAAATAAACTGGAATGCGACAAATATTAGAGCCAAAATTATAAAAAACATGAAAATTATTCAACCAATTTTAGCCTGCGGGCTTGGATACTTATTTGAAAGGGGAATTGGGGAAATTTGTAATGCGGTTTATAAAGTACTGAATATTGAAACATACAACAAACTTGTAAATAGTGTACATGAACACAAGGGTTCGGTACATAAAGGACCTGTAAATAGAAACAAGGAGAGTGTACATAAAGAGCCAGTACACAAGGAAGAGAAGGAACATAAAAAGTGGATAAATTTTGAAAATGTCAAACTTTTACGTCAGGTTGGACAGTTCAAAAGATGATTCATCTGGATTTCATAATAATAATAACAATTTTATAAAAAATCTAAAAGAACCATTCAATTGTAAAAACTATGAAGTTCGCCTTCAAGATTTGGATTTTATTACAAAAAGCAGGTGTTTATGCGACGATAAAAAAGATAGACTAATAACAATTGAGGTTGAAAAGTCTCAGACTCTGGATATCTATTCGCCCAAATTGACTAATCACGTCGAGAAATGGGGTTTAGCCACAAATGCCATAATCAATAGAAAGTTTGAGAGTCTTCGCTTTGAAGTTTCAAACAACCAGGAGACTGGGGAAAAAATAATTAGAATAAATAATCAAACAGACTTTCTCCTTCGTTACGTGAAGATTTGGCAGCTGCTCTCGGATTTGATCAAATATTGTTTTTCGATGAACAAATTGAAGCTCCAAGGCCTCTTTCAGACTATTTATTTGAAAAATACAAAGCAACGTCATCATAGTAATTAGTCTTGAAAAAATAGCAGAAACAAAAACATTTAATTTTTTACAACACTCTGAACATGCCGTCACTGACCCAGACTCTTTGGCTATCGCTATCAATGCGGGATTGATGGATAATGACTTGAATCAATTGATTGAATTTGGGATTGACAAGGTAAAGCGAACATTATCAATTAATCACGTGGACGCTGCCAAACCTTACAAGATGAGACTCGCAAAAATTTCAATCGTGTTTTATTACTTCCTGAAGATTATGTACCGAGTGGCTCATCTGAAAGGCTCTCCAGATTTTTGACGGTATTTTTTATTTTCATTGTGGCGTTCATTCTATTTTACGGTAAGAAAAAAATGAAGCCAACGCTTCTTTTTGTCAACATTTTCAACCACGACTCCACGACCCGTTTTTATGACTCTGAAAATAAAATCCTATGCCTTTAAAAGAAATGACAAGAAAAAGAAAAACGAAAAGCCACAATAGACGATCGATTCTTACACATTTATTTATTTCTGATTAATTTCTGAATCAAACTAAAATGAATATGTGTGAACTTTAATAAATAATTGGTTGGTTTTATAAAAAAAAGAAGCTGCTTTTACTGAAAAAAATCAGTTACATGTGAAATTTAACAACACAACTTGAAAATCTTCATCAATGATGATTTTTGTTATTTTAATTCATTTAATAATTGTTACATGTTAATTTTAGCATAAAATCACTCAAAATTAACTTACAAATTTATTACAACTTATTATGAATTTTTTAAACGTGAAAGAATCGATCGTCTATTTTTGGCTTTTCGTATTTTTTTCGTTTTTCTTTTTCGTCATTTCTTTTAAAGACACAGAATTTTATTTTTCGGAGTCATAAAAAAAAGTCGTGGTTGTAGAAAGATTAAAACAAAAATGTCCGACACCTAGACTCTGAAGCCGCCGAGGCTAGTTGCCGCCGCCGAGAAAATTGGTCCAGCCATTCGCCGCAAAATTTACAATTTCAACATGAGCAAGCCACGCCGCGCTGGCTAGCCGCCGACTTTTTGGCAAAATTTTCAGCCGCCGCCGACCAATTTTAAGTCGACTTGAGAGTCTACCGACACCAATTAAACTTTCTGGGTGAAAGAAAAGACAATATCATATTGATTTAAAAAGGTCAGCCAATTTTCTACAAAGTTTATGATTCATCAATTCCTATAAATAATGCTTGACCTCTTGTACACATTCTAACGTATACGTGTACATAAGTGTGATAATTTTGGTTAAAAGACACTGTGCATGTGTAATGCATGATGTGTAATTCATAGTGTGTAATGCATAATGTGTAATCCATAGTGTGTAATGCATAATGTGTAATCCATAGTGTGTAATGCATAATGTGTAATCTCAAGTGTGTAATCCATAGTGTGTAATGCATAATGTGTAATCTCAAGTGTGTAATCCATAGTGTGTAATGCATAATGTGTAATCTCAAGTGTGTAATCCATAGTGTGTAATGCATAATGTGTAATCT
>JAQIVZ010002713.1:0-18626 GCA_034700945.1 Arrhopalites spinosus | reverse complement strand
ACAAATTTAGCATGACTTTGCTTAGGAATATATGGGGAGGCGGGCCCAAACTGATGGGAAATCTTATAGGGCTCTTTTATCATTGCAATTAAAAATTAAATTGTTTTTCCTGTTTAAAATTTAAATTGTCATTGTTGACTCTCGATTTGAATTTTGATGACACAGTAAGTTAAAATGGCTCCCACTGCCTGTACCAAAATAATTACATTTTAATTTACATAAATTATTTTAATTTAAATTAATTTTCACAAAACTGGCACCGAGATGCAAAGGGAGTGGTTGACGTCGTGCATGCCGTCGAGACTGAGCGCGAAATTTCGACTCCAATTCACATCAAACAAAACCATCAAAAATTTATTGCCCTCCATCCATCTTTGATTTTCTCTTCGACTTATCCAATTTTTTAGCCAATTTTCAAGCTAATTAAGTTTAATAAAATTAATTTAATTAATTTGGTAGAATTTAAATAGGAGGTTGAATATTTTGAGTTGAATTTTGATTGTATGGACCTTTGCATGTTTTCTGGCAGCATACAATAAAGTTGAGAGACAAAAAGAGCAATAAAAAATGGTCCGTATTTGTTCACCAGTTGAGTCTTCCGACTCGACCAATTTGGGAATGGCATAAATATTGTACAGCATATTAAACAAAATGGACACCAAAAAATAACTCCCCAATCGGTCATTTATTAACCCCACCAACTCTTGCAATAAATTCAATTGACCCGTGACCTACAAAATAAATTCAATTCTCTCACAAATTAAAATGGAATTCCACATTTTGTTCTTACGTGTTCATGCTGACCTGTAAGATCAAGGTCACTAGAGCGGTCAACCTGCTCTATGAAGTCATCCACAATTTGACCATAAAATCGAAAAATGATGATAAAAGTTGCATCAGAGACACTGTAACAAAGAGAAAAAAATAGAAGACCCACAAAAACGTACAAGAGGACTCCTGTCTCGATTCCACTGAGGTCACGGTCACTCTCTGAGAGGTCAATGGAGTACCATGGACCAAATAATTTGTTAGCTTGTGGAGCCTGTTTTCTCAGAATTTGAGAAATGTTCCATTCTTCTACCAAGAGAGTCTCAAGTAACTGACTGAGGTCAGCCAGGGTCATGATCATGACGAGGAGGATTGTGAAGGCAGGTGGCTAGAGTAAAATTTTAATCACATTTAATTTGGCTTTGAATTACAATTTAAAAAAGGATGAGAATGAGTACCGTAAAGAATTTTGAAAATTTTGAAAGAGATTTTGTAAAATGAGGGGTAGAAGCAGAGGTGGTGGTTTTGCCTTGAAGGTAGGCATTGCAAATGAGGGGAAAGATGGCAGATTTTTTCCAAAATAAATAAATGCGAGTGCATTGTTGACTGAAGCACCCAATGTTGAGGGCAAAGAGAAAAAATAACGTGGAATCTTTTTTCATGTCTGTTGTGTCAAGTTTCCGAAGGTCAACTATGATGTCCACCAATCCTGACACGGTCACGAGGCCACATAGAAACTGTAAAATTTGTAAAATAATAAATTATAATTATTTTATTTAATTAAATATTGTCACCATTTGAAATTTGTTCTGATGAACTACAAACTTTCCCTCCAAATTCTGGATAATTCGAAAAGGACTAAAACAAGTGTAGTACATTATGTTGAAAAAGTAAATTATTCCTTGAATTGACATCCTTGCTCTTTTCATATTTTCACCAGATTTAATTTCAAGTTTTTTTATTGCCTCCATTTTTGACGCTCTAATTATTATTTTGGGGATGAGAAATAAAGGGCAAAATTATGATAATTTTTTTAACTACAACGTTACCATTTGAAAAATAAATGGGAAACATTTTAATAATTAAAATGATACAATTATTGTATTGACTATTATTATTAACAAAATGTGTAGACCTTTAAATTTAATTATTGTGAATATTTAAATTGAATTTGTGTAATCTTTTTATCCATCAAACCATGGCTCATCGCTTAAAATGTCTCATTGTCATAATTGCTCACGTTTTCCCATTTCAATACAATTTTTGAGGGCTCGCGCCACAAATTGCACCAGAGTCACGTGACGACTCGTCTACATAAAAAATGAATGAAACATTTTATCCACAAAATACTTGAAAACGCTCTTGACCTTAGCTCTCGAAAAAAAGATAAAGATTGTTCATTAACTTTAATTATAAATACAAACTACTATAGTACAACCCCTGTCAGTTTAACTGTTTCAGAAAAACTAAGTTTTAATATTTAAAATAATTAAATATTTTAATAAATAACAATGGGACTTTCAGAATCCTTAATTAAATTATTGAGTTACCTCACAATAACTCTTTTAATTATTTTATTTGCCCCGGGACTTCCTCCTTTTCACGTGACATTTGAGGCATTTCCGTAATTTACCACAATTTAATTGTAATTAAATTCCAATTTAATAAAAATCCATTAACTTTTAATATAAAAATGTACAGGATAACCCCTGCGATGAAACTAGAAGGAAAATTGGCGCCAAATAGGATTTTAGACAAATCCGAAATATTAATTTCAAATTCACAAAATCTCCCGGGAATTCAATTCATTGGACCTGAATCGGTGGTCATTGGCCCAAACGAAGAAATTTATATGGGGGTTGAAAATGGAGATATTTTACTCCACAAAAATGGCCACACCTCCATCTTGTCTCCTGCACCAAATAAATGTGGTATGAAATTAATTATTTTAATTACAATTAAAATTTTAAACTCATTAACTCTCACTGTTAGACCCCTGGGAGCAATTCATCTGCGGTCGACCTGCAGGGTTAAGATTATTTAAGGGCGATTTATTTGTGGCTGACACCTATCATGGAATTTATAAAGTTGATTTGAAAACAGGTAACAATTTAATTTTTAATTAATTTAATTATTTAATTAATTAAAATAATTAATAGGCAAGCGCGAGGCCATATTCGACATATACAAACCCGTAGAAGGCAAACTGGCCCTTATAACTGATGACCTTGACATCACCACCAACGGCGACATCTTTTGGTCCGATGCGAGTACCACTGGCGACTTTATGGACGCCGCGCATGAATTTCTTGGAGGTCCCAGTGGGCGCTTAATTCACTTTGATGCCAAAACTAAACAAAATAAAGTTTTAATTTCGAATATTCATTTTGCTAATGGCGTCCAATTAGCCAACAACCAAGAATTTATTTTAGTGGCCGAAACAGTGAGAGCGAGAATTCTGAGGTATTTTTTTTTGAAATTTGTGGTTTATGGCGGGAAGTTTAATTTAGATTTTTAGATATTATTTAAAGGGAGAAAAGGCGGGACAAAGAGACGTTTTTATTGACGGTCTTCCTGGCTTACCAGACAATATTCGATCCAATGAAAATGACGGGTTTTTTATTGCTCTCGTGTCACCAAGAGATGTACGTTAAATAATAAATTGCGGGTTTTTAAATAGTTAATTTATAAAAATTTTAATTTAGCTTCTAGAAGCATTACATGGATGGCCATCTATCAGGAAATTGGTGTCGAGAGTGCGACAACTTTTACTGTGGGTTTTAATTCCATTTGAGACGATTTTACCCAAAAATCCTTATTTGGGTTTGGCTCGACTTCGTGTACGTTTCCATTTAATTTACAATTAAATTAAATGTCAATATTAAAATTAAACACATTAATTTTTTAATGTGAAAATAATTTGTACAGATTTCTCACTTGGGGAAGGTGGCTCATGAGCAAGGTCAAATTTTAGAGGTCGATGGGAGTGGCAACGTCTTGGGATATTATGGAAGTCAGGAGCGCCATGTATGAATAATAATTTAATTAATTTAAATATTTTAATTAATTTCAATGGATTTCTCAGGTTTCACTGATCAGTCAAATGTCACTGTCGAAAAAGTACGCGTACCTTGCATCACCATTTGCAGAACAATTGCTCCGTATCAAATTGTCCGATTTGGGACGCTAATTTTGAAAATAAAGGACCGAAAATAATAAAAATGTTTTTAATTTTATTTAATTATATTTGGAATTAAATTAAACATGATTAATTAAATATTGAATTAATTCCACTTTTATTGGAATACTACATTTTAAATTAAAATTTTTAATTCCTGTCAACATCCCCACCATATTTTTTGGGTAGGCCCTGTGGTCCGATATTTTGAAGGAGGACTACAATAAATTAAATTAAATGTTAAATACTACCGGGTTTCCATTCATTGGGGTCAGACCCAAAACTTTCGGGTGAGCCGATGTCGTTCATGGCGGGTAAAATGCCCTTGAAAGTAGCTATTAGCTACATTTAAAATAGGTCAAAAATTTTGACTCAAAATGAAAAAAATTTAAAATTGTAATAATTACAATTTAATTAATTGTACTTACAATTAATAAAGTAAAGTTTTTTAACGGAAGTCTGCCCACTCGTCACTACATCTCGGTACTTTCTGACGACACTAACTGCCTTTGAAATACCTTTACAAAATGAAGCAAATTAGTAAATGAATTAATTATAATTAATTGCAGTTATACTTCTGAAATTGAGCCATTGGCTCATGACAAAACCGAGTTCATCTGAAATGAGGACAATGCTGGACACTCCAGGTAGACTTGAATTGTTTGGACTGTCCATTTGAGCTTTGGTCATTTTGTCCCAATGGGCATCAAACTTGGCCTCATTGACACGATTCCCAGAGTGGACTCTAGACATGTCCCACTTGCCATGCTCAATGATCCACACAGGGGAGCCTTCTCGGTCCAAGCCGCTTGTGTAGAATGGAAATTTTTTGTCCATTTCATCTTCCCTTAATTCCTACAATGTATTTTGAATTTATTTATTTATTTTATAATTAATTAAAATTTTGACCAACATGGTCGACTTCATCTTGTTGACCAATGACAATTGATTTTTGGACTAGAACACCAATTACGAGAGCCCCACAAATGGTCCATCCAATTAAATTGTAGTTTCTCTTCATGGTGTCAACGAGACAAAATGGTGTGATCTAGCGGGAGGTTTGAAAAATAATGTGGAAATATTGAAAATATTATGCCACTTCAACCATCATTTATATTTATACATGTACAATATAGTTCATATTGTAAAGGAAAGTAAGTTTAATGCAAAGAAAATTAAACCGTAATTGGGCCTATTTAAAGTTAAACTGCTAAAAATTTGATTATTTTTAATTTGTACAGTAATAAACCAAAAAATGCAGTGGATTTTGGAGTAAACAAATTAAAATAATTAAAATCTAGACTACGATTAATAAATTTACAATATTTATTGTTTGGCTAGTTAAAGGATGCAGGTGACAATTTAATTGGCATGTGGGTACGCTCTATAATTATATCGTGTCTGGAATGAACCATAATTGATTTGTCATTTAAAATATATTTGAAAATTTTTATTTGAAACAACAATTTATTAAATTGACGCGTGAAAGCAAGAGAGGGTTGACAGGATGCTTTTAAGGGGTCAGATCGTCGCGTCTCTGCTAGGCATTGTCAACTTGAGTCCTTTGACAAGTCTCAACGCGAACAATTTGTGTATAAAAATGTGATTAATGTATTGTAATTAATTCCTAATTAAATTCCACCTGTTGGTTGCAATTGTTGGCTGTGAAACAAGAAAATGTAATTCCACAATCGGAATTAATCCACGAGTTAATTATTCATTTGCTTAATGGACTGCGGGGTCTGCCTCAATCAATTTCATTGTCAGTTTAGTTCAATTTTAACGTACACTCCCTTCAATTTGACCTTACGATGATTCTCCCATGGCTCATCATCGCTATGACCTCTGTGACCCCCATATTATCTCAATTTTTCAATCCTTTAAACGACAAAGTTTACATGAACAATATTGAACAAAAAGTGAAGAAGGAGGTGGAGAATACTCAGGCTGACCTTTTGAGAGAGGTCAAAGTCATGGGGAATTTGACAGAGAATTTTATTGCAGCCAAATTAACCCAAAATACTTACAAGGTTAGTTTACAGTCATTAAAATTCTTGACAAGATTGGGCAATGTTTCCCATTATAAAGAAACGGGAAACATTGCCCAAGCTTTCTTTTCCCAAAATTATTTATTTTTTTGCTAGAAAGTGTACAGGCTTTTAACGTCATTAAAATTAAATTGACAGCTCTTACGGCATCTATCCTCACAAAAATCAAATAAATTACCTCAATCAGTGGACCGTCGAAGATTTTCTTCAAAATTTCCAAAACAAGATCAGGATGATGACGAGGGTGCCACTGACTTTGTTGGAGAAGCCTCCCCACTGGATTTTGCAGTGAAATTGAATGCAATTGTGATTCAATTAAATTAATTTTAATTTTAAATTGTTAATCAATTAATTAAAATTAAATGAAATGTAGGTACTCAAAAATTTATTGTTGATTCCCCATTTCTTGCGGGACACAGTCCGGAAAATATTTCCTGGAGTGGGACAGGGAGCTCTCCAACTAAATGACACGGAGACGACAACTCTGGCCATCTCCAGTACAGAGAAAGAACAGGAAGCGGAAGTTGAGAAAGATTTGGACATTAAGGCGGAGCCTCTTCAATTAATTGACTTGCCTACGAGTGACCTTGTCATGGTCAACGACCTTCAAAAACCGACAAAAGTTAATCAAATCTCAAGCAGGAGACAACAATTAAGAGACAGCAAGAATTCAGCTATATTAACTCATATGGAAGATGACCCCAAAAATATTGAGGAGGATGAAGGTCAAGAGGTTAACGACCTCGATAATTTACTTGATGCGATGAGACCCTTAATTTTTGATCTCGAAAGAACTGTCTAAATTTCTCTTGCTAATGTTACAAAAATAAAATAGAACGAAAATTAATTGGCGGTCATTTTATAATAATTTTAAAAACAATAACTGATTTAGTTTTTTTAAATATGGCGGTGTGGTCAAAGCTTAAAATTGAAGTACAATAAAATTAATTTTTTGTTAGATAATAATTTGAAAGGCTCAAGGTCTCCATCAGCTGATGCAAAAAATCATTCTCTCTCTCTTGAGAGTCTCAAGGCTGCGAGGGAATTTCTCTGCATTTGTTGAGCACAATTTCATTTTCTGTTCATTGTAAAATCTGACAAGAATTTGTTGGACTTTAATTTATTAACATTTTCACATTTAAAATAGGAATTTAAATTATTTAAAAATTAAAATGGCTGAATTATTACAAGACGCTTCAAATTCACTCGAATTTCCTCAACTTCCACTTGAAGTAAGTTTTAATTTTTAAATATAATGTTAGAGATTTAATTAAATAATTTAATTTAATTACAGTTAATTTCCCAAATAATGGAACGCTGCACGTCAAAAGAATTAATTTTATTTCGTTTGGTCAATTTTGACTTCAAAATTCTGGCCACGCGGGTCCTCCAACGTCGCCTTGATGTCCAAATAATTTTTGATTTTGGTTCCGACCTCTCAATTTACGGGTGGTCTAGCCTAACCTGGGATAAATTTAATAGACTTAACAATTATTTGAAATATTTAAAAACCCTCGAACAATTAACTGACTTTCCTTTCGTCAACTTCAAATTTTGTCACGTGGACTTGGCCAAGTTGGAAATTCAAACATTTTTTCAGATTTACGGGAATTTTGTGAAAAGTCTTTCCTTGTACAATTGTAAAAGTTTGGGCGATTCCCTCCCACTGAAAAATATACTACAAAATTTGGCGCCAAACATTTCAAATTTTGAACTCACCGCTTATCGTGTACGCCAAGGAAGGGACAAAGAAATCGAAAGGGGGGATAGTGCCAATATTTTATTTTCAAATAATTTTGTACTGCCAAATCTCAAGACTTTTAAATTCAACGGGGAGGGTGATGACATAAAATTTGGGCGGGAGATTTTAAAAGTGGCGGTAAATTTAAAAAAGTTTATTAATTTTGGTCCCTACACTGGCCTCACTTGTGGTGACTTTGTTGAGGTGGGGAAAATCAAAACAATTAAAAATTTGAGTGTTGATTCGTTGAATGGGAAGAACATTGAATTTTATGAAAATTTGGCGGGAGCCAATTTAAAATTAAAAAATCTTAAAATTTTATTCAAAAATTTTGACTCGACTGACAACAATGAGAATGACCTCAATTTATTTGAGAGGTCAATGTGGGTTGTGCTGAATGTAATGGAGAGTAGTAAAAATTTTTTAAAAAGTTTGGAAATTAATGGTTTTAATTTAAATAATTGCGCCATTCCAATCCCCATTTGTCATCAAATTGAACAATTAACTCTTGATAATTATCATGTCACTCCCGCTACAATTCAAAAATTGGGAGAGTCGTGCCAAAATGTTCAAAGTTTAATTATATCGGGGAAAATTAATTTTAAGGATGTTTGTCCAATTATATTTAAATATTATAAACAATTAAAATCCCTTCAACTTTATTTTTCAATGGGTCAATGTCATTCCCATCATTTAATTGACATGACCTTTTGTGGATTTGACCTCTCAACTTGTCAAAAATTGGACCAAATGTCAGCTCAGTTGGACGATTCAGACGTGGAGCATTTAAGGAATACCTTGTCCATTTTGGAACTTGAAAGTAAGTTTTAAATAATTAAAAATAATATTATTAATCAAATTAATTAATTTGATAAAATGTTTTCACTTTGTAGATTTAACAGCATTAAAAATTAATTTAACGGATATTAATTTAATTGAGAATGTTGTTCTTGACCAAGTCAAAATATTGACAAAAGTCTCAAAATGGTACGTCTTTGACAAATTGCCTGACCTCAGGGTCAGTCTAATGGCTGGGAATTACAAGAATGAGAAGCAACGTCGTAAGTATAAATTAAAAAATTTAAATATGATGGAACATTAATTTTTAATTAATTTGTAGGAGACATGAAAACAATTTTTGAAAAATTATCTCCATTTGTTCACTCGGTTCCGTCTTCATGACCTCCATCTCAGTCTTTTCTTGGATGAAGAAAATTTGAAAGTTTTTTAAACTTGGTAATAATTAAATTAATTTAAAAACAAAATTGTCATTGACAATTTGTCAATTTCTATACAACTCCGCTGTACACAAAAAAATACAACACTGAATAGCATTGTATTAACGGCGTCGTATTTTTTAACACTCATTTGATTTTTAGAGTGGCCAGAGGATGTTATCTCACAGGGAAAAATTTTATACTAGGTTTTGTCAGAAGGTCAGCAATTTCATGGACAAAAAAAAACATTTCATTTAATGAGACATGGACAAAATAAATTATTCCATGGACATAAAAATACAGCCTTAGCACATAAAAATTTAAATGTCCTTGAATTTTTGAGCTCTTAATTTAAACTCAGTTCTAATAGGTCAGTGTACCCATAATGAGCTTCGTCAATCGTCATGTAAACATTTACATTAGCACATTTTGTCTATTGAACAAAATTATGAACCGTAGAAAATTTATTTTGAACGACAAATCCAGTAAAAAGCCCTGGCCATTGAGACGATAAAAATGATGGGAGAATGGGAGTTGGGACACAGACATGAGTCCATGAGTCATGCGACCTTCAAAATTTGAGCTTGGCTTAACAATCAACATACATATTCATCCATTTGCCTTTTGGCTCTTCACGAATCCTCAATCCCATTCCCCACTTTTTCACAAACCTCACCTGATTTTTGTGAAGCTCTTCATCATAATTTTGATAAGCCCAAGTGTAAAAATAATTGCAATTTGTCATTTTTGCCCTTCATCAGTGATTCTCAATTTTAGATTGCCATATTATCTCATATGAGTGTTCCCCCTCACTTATAATTTCTCTTTACATAACTTCCACAGCTCTTAAGTCCCAATAATTTATTCCTGTGCACTCCCTCTCCCACTAACCATCAGTGAATTTAATTCACATTCCACTGGGGAAAAAATCAAAATTTAAAATGTCAACTCCCAAAACTCCCGATTCCCCGGATTTTTCCGGTATAGGCATCACCAAAGAATTTCTTGAGGAGGCCCTCAATTTAAAATGGGGCGCCACGTGCTCTACTCCAATCGTCGTCGATAAATTCACCGTGTCAAAAGGCTCAGCCGTGGGTGATAACTACACCTCAGCTCTATTTGCTGTAAGTTTTTCACCTCTTGACTTCATGACCTTGAGGTCATATTACAAAAGAATTTAAATGCTAAAATTAATTTTTTATTTCACAAATTAAAATTTCAAGGTCAACGTCTGGCTTAAAAACCATGAAAAATTTGCCAAAGTTCAAGCAGACTGGTACAGGACTCAAGAGGGAGAGGTCACAGAGCATGCGCACAAACCTCAAGTTGACAATGAACTGGCGCCCCTCAGCTTCGCCCTAAAATGTATCCCTGAAACTGTGGCCCGTTCGGAATTTATAGAGTCCACCACTGTCTTCACTACTGAAATGGGATCCTATGAAAAAGTTTGACCTTTGATCTTTGAATTTAAATCGTTAACTTTTTCATTGCCCAAATTTGTAATTATTTGTCACAATTGAATTTAGGTCACAACAGAGTTCATTAAATTTCAAGAGGACTTGAACCTGACCAAAATCCTCAAGCCGGACTTTCTCCCCTTCATTTCCGGACAGGCTTTGACCCTCTCACAGATGAAGGGTAAAATTAATTTTTATTGTATAAAAAAAGGTCAATGGTCATTCATAAAATTTTTGACATGTGACAGTCCTCAAGGAAACGCGACCCTTGAAACCCCTGGACAATTACATAATGATGATGGACATTCGAAAACATGGAAAATTTCAACTGCGTGACCGATTCCTTGGCTTTGACCTTGACCACTACAAACTAGTCATGGAGGCCCATGCCCAACTCCACGCCATCTCGTGGGCTTATAAACACCACAAAAAAATCAATGACTTGAGGTCAATCTTCCCTTTCCTCCAAATGAAACAAATGTTTCATAATCCCAAATTGATGGCCATGATGGGCATGCTTCTCAAAGGTCATGTCAACACTGCCAAATTGATTGTCCAGAATGTCTTAGACGGAGATGAAAAAATTGTGAAGGCACTTGACGACTATGTGGCTCAAAATAAGCTCGTCAATTCAATCGTCCTTTATAATGACTATGACCCCAAATATGACCCCGCACCGCCTACGGCTGAGGCCACAAAATTCGATTTGACAAAAGATTCAATTCTAAACATCCCCGGGAAAGTCATTGAGAATGAAGGTACTACATAATTTGAATTAAATTTTTATGAATTTATTGACCTTTGACCTTTTTGACACAGAGCCATGGAAGGTATTTATCCACGGGGATGCATGGAGTAATAATATGATGTTCCGTTATGATGAGGCCACAGGGAGGCCAGTTCAGGTCATTCTGTTGGACTTACAACTGTCTCGAGAGGGTGACCCAATGGGGGACATATCCTACGCCCTTTATATGGGGACAACACGTGACTTCCGGGAAAAGCATCTCGAGTCCATGCTCCACGTTTACTATGACAAATTCACACAAGTTTGCCGCCACTTATCCGCCCCACTCTTACCAGGTTTTACATGGGCGGAATTTAATCGGCGGTTTCACCGAGCAAAAGCCTACGGCTTTGCCATGGCCCTCATGCTCCTCCCCATAACATTGAAGAAGCCGGAAGTGCCCGCCGACCCGGTTAAGAACAAGCCGGAGGAGGCCAATGGGAAGACAGGAAAGGACCCTGAATTTGAGAAATTGAGTCCAGTTTTAGTTGAAAGATTTGCAGGTGTCTTGCAGTCCATGTCCCACGAGGGGGTCCTTTAATTTAATTGAGAAATTGGAATAATTTACATGAATTAAAAAATTAAATTGAGATCCTATTCAAATTGGAAAATTAAAAACTCTGGGGACATTTGTGATGGAGATGGTCCAAATTTTGTTAAAAATTTGTCAAAATGAAATCCTTGCCTAGATCAAAGTTAAATAAAAGTGGATATTTAATTTAAATGAAACAATTCATGCTATTAATCTTATAACGTATAACCACTTTAATTTTTGGTTGTAGCTAAAAGTTGGCGTATTCACAATTGAATAAATCTCGTTATTACAATTCCTGGAACATTAAATATTACTAATTGATAATTATATAAGAGGAAGTTTTGAAGAATCAATTAATGACGATTAAAAATATTTTACTACCAAAAATAATTTAAATTATTTCTTTTTAAATAAAGACTTTATTTTATTACACGCAGTGTTAAAAATATTTTACAAATGAAACTCTGCCAATACAAATTGTGGGCACAGAAGATCACAGAATTGTCTTGTGATTGTAATTATTTTGATGAAAATTTAACAGCTGACTTGACAATTTTTGTCAAGGGTTTAAATTGAGACATTCAGTCCCTTCTGATGGGGCAGCCGCGTCAACATTTTCATGGATGACCCTCAATTATTCTTTCAGCAAATTTTGTCCTTTCGAGGTCATATTTGTGGATGAGGTCACGGCATTTATCAATCCACTACATTTTCCTAAATATGGGGAGTCGGGGTGTCCAGGAGGGAATAGGATTTTCCAGTCACGTGACATAGGTACAATTTTGCTCCCGGGTGTATGATCTCATGTCTATCTTTCTTGTCTAAATTCAATTAAAATTTTAAATAATTTTTCAATTCTTTTCATAAAAAATGTATTTAAAAATGTCAGTTTACCTTGACAAGAGAAGTCTCGTTGGCAGTAGGAGCAAAAAATGGTTTCATTGTGACTTGTTACATGAGCCTGGAGGGTGACCTTTGACCCGAATGATTTTTTACACCCCCACAAATGACATTTGTAAACGGGAATATTCTTCAGTTTTTTGTCCTCTGGCTGGGGTCCCTTCAGTGACTCTTGTGGGGGGAGTTTGAATTTTTTAATTGACTTTTTGGGTGGGACTTCCATCTTGGGTGTCTTCGTCTCTTCCTCTTTCTTTTTAATTATTCTTAAGGACCGTCGGGTACAATGATGAGGTGGGACTTTCTCTTTTTTGATTTTTCCCTCTTTTTTGAGAGTCGATGAAACTGGAATGTCATTTATTTTGGGTGACCCCATTTCCATCACATTTTCATCAAGGTCACTTTCCATAATCGACTCTGAATTCTCGAATTGTGGGACCATTTCTTCCATCTTTTGGGCTTCAACCAAGTCATCTGCTTGCATTAAAATTTCACTTGGAGAATCAATTAAAGTTTTAATTTCTGGAGTGGGAGTTCCAGTCGAATTTTCAATTTCATGTTCCGAAATTTTGATTGAACTTTCAATCAGTTTAGAAACGGGAACTGGAGTGTCCATTGATTTTTCATTGTCCTTCGACTCTGTCGACTCTTCGAGAAGGCTCATGGGATCATTTAACTTTTGAGATTCCGATTCGACGGTGCCTGTGTCAACTATTTCTCCAGTGAGACTAAATTCTTCAGGGGAGGAAATTTCTGTGTTGTCATGTTGAGAGCATAAAATTTTGGGGAGTGTAGCTTCAATTTGAACTGATTCTGTAGATTTTTTGAAAATGGTGCTATTCGTACTGTCTAAATTCCATTCTTCAGATTGGCCGTCGAATTCTTTTCTCAAAGTGTCAGGGCGCTCAATATTTTCTGCCACTTTTGTCACTAGACTTGGACTATCGAATGCGTTGTCAGATTCGAGTTGAATTATTTTTATGGAATTTTCACAATTTTGTGGAGTGGCGGCTATAGTCAGATTTTTCGTTTGAAGGTCCAATTGTCCATCAGATGGTTCATCCTTTAAATTGTTGACTTCCCGTCCACAACGAGGACAACGACTTTCTTCGAGGCTTTGATTTCTAAAATTGAAACAACGAAACATTAAATTATTAATTTTAATTTATTGTATTATTAAAATAAACTCTGTGACACGAAAACATGGATTATTTTAATTGTAAATTAATTACGGAGAAGGAGAGACTTGAATTTGAATTCCATGATTGAAATGGATCTTCCTTTGATGATCATTTGAATTAATTCTTCTTTGAAAAACACTTGTGCAATAAATACAACGAAACCAAATTTCTCCTCCAGCTTCCATGCTCTTAAATTAATTTAAATCCCAATTAAATAATTTAAAATATTCAATTTGTCAAAATTTTCTTGCGTTTAGTGCTATCCCCAATTTAATATGGAAATTGTAGGGAGAATGCCATTGGAAGGAACAGTCCATTTAATGGGAAAGAGACTCTTTTTAAGAAAGGGGCTTGCATTTAATTTTAGATTTAATTTTTTGGCCACAAGCTACACTCTATAAGCTATACAAACTCTAAGCTTTAAAGGTATAACAATGAACATGGACAGCATTTTTTCGGGCCCAAATATTGAAAAAAAAATTGGTAGACCAACCTTTTAGGTGAGTCCATGTTCAATGACATACGTAGTAATTTTGTTTAAAAGTTAAATTCTTCACGAATCTTGAAAAAGCCTACAAAATATGGATTGTTTCAAAATTAATGTTTTTAAAAAAAATCGTCCACGCTCCATAGTCCATACTTTGTGGTAATTAAACTCTGGTATACCCTTCTCATAAAATAATTAAATTGTTTATAAGTTAACATTTCAAAATAAACTTAATTTCATTTATTTTTTACTTGTTACTTGTTGCATTTTAATTTCTTCAAAAAATTTCACAATAGTAGGACCGCTTTTACATAGCTATGTATATCATGTAAAGTAATAGTTTTTTTTGAACTGACGAATGAGCCCGCGCTTGAAAGAAGGAAAGTGTCCCAATTCTATAAGTATACTCCCCACTGAGAAAATACTAATAGACGTGAGTTTGACCTGCGATAACGAAAAGCATTATTTACAAAATGACACTCATAAATAGACATATTTTTTTCATCTCTTCCCTATCCCATGAGCATCATAACATTTGACATGAATCATCAGATTCATCAGTACTATTGAGTTAATTTGGTTCTGTTTACCAAAAATCTCTCTAGAGTTTTCAACTCAAGTCACCATATAAAAGTCCTCTACAATTCTCATTTGAGATTTTAGTTTAAAACCCGAAATGGGGAATTCTACTTCATCTTCATCTGGGGATTTTGCCGAAACACAAAGTGGCCATGCCGAGTACCAATTCTGTGACCATCTTTTAGGTGGTGGCCGGACATAAGAATACATGGACAAATGCCCACTGACAAAAGCCCACGGTCAAAAGCCCACGGACAAAAGCCCACGGTCAAAATCCCACATGGACAAAAGCCCACAAGGACAAAATCCCACACGGACAAAATCCCATACTTAAAATTTTAAAGAAAATCAAGTTAAAATAATGAAGTGAAGCTTTTTTTCAGTTTCAAATGGGTATATTTGGAAGTGAGATGTTATAAAGTTGGATTATTTAAGTTAGGTTAGGTAAAACTCAGTAAATACTAACTGCCGAGGTAGTTCGGCACCAACTACCTGAGAGATGAGTGACAATAACACAACAAATTCCAAAGGGAAGCTTCACTTCATTATTTTAACTTGATTTTCTTTAAAATTTTAAGTGTGGGATTTTACCCGTGTGGGATTTTGTCCTTGTGGGCTTTTGTCCATGTGGGATTTTGACCGTGGGCTTTTGTCCGTGGGCTTTTGACCGTGGGCAGTGTGGGATTCAGTCCATGTGGGATTTAGTCCGTGGGATTTTGTCCGTGGGATTTTGTCCGTGGGATTTTGTCCGTGGGATTTTGTCCGTGAGCATTTGTCCATGTGGGCTTATGTCCTAGATTCCTTTTAGGTCTCTGCCCCAAATATCAATCTGAATACAAGAAAAGATTTAGGAGTTCTTCCAATGGGATAATAAATTGGGATTTCTGGACAGGCCACCCATCTTACGAGTCAGCCTATAAAAAAACATTGGAGCAGATTGACACACTGGACAGGGAGGAAGCTCGTCAACTCTACCATCTTGCTCACCAAGTAGTCCAGCATAGAAAATCTCAACTGAATCCCAAGACAGGGCATGCCTACCACTCTCATCGACATGTGTACAACAATTGGGTCGAGATTGAGGACAAATTGATGAAACAGCAAGACAAAGAAACTTCGGGCGGTGGCGGTGGCTGTGGTTCGGACAATTTTAAAAATTTTATGTGCAAAATGCATTCATGAAAAATTTCAGGTGAGGAGTCTGAGTCATCATTGGGAAGACAAGTGGGGACTGTTGTGGGTGTCGTAGCGGGGGTGGCTCTCGTCGGCGGTTTATTGGCGGCTGCTTTTTCGGGAGATGAAAGACGACGTGGACGTCGACGATCCAGCGACGATTAAATTATCCCCAAAAGAATTCAAAATTTACAAATAAATTTATTTACTTTTAGGCTAATGTAATTGATTATTTTTAGTATTGACTTACAATTTCAATAACAAAAACTTACTAGTTTTAAAGTTTTAATTTATCTTCAATAAATTAAAATACATTTTATGGGGACACTAAAACCCATTCACCATCATTCACCGATCCAGCTCTAAGGTTAGCCAAAAACGTCACCAAGGGTCAGGTCACATTACAGTTTGTTTCTATTTTTTTTACGAAAGAGCATGGAAAAAGAGGATTTGCGTTCAAAATGGGGTCGTCCAGTTCTCAACCGTTTCGGAGAAATGGAATTTTGAAATGGACAGTTCATCCACTTTCATTACTTTTAAGCAAGAAAACTGACTCAAAATGACAAAATTGTCCAACTTCAAAATTCAAAATGTGACCTGAGCCTTAGTGACCTTTTTGGCTGACCGTAAAGTTCCTAAGGGGTTCCTTCATGGTCCACTTCAAAAAATACATGAAAAAAAACCGGAGAGAATATGCTCTTAGAATCTGCCGGTCTTTTTTTCCTATCATGCTTTATATGTATAAAGAAATGCCGAATTTATCAAAAACGACATGTTTCGCTGGTCACCCTGTACTTCAGACCGAAGCAAATGAGGAAGAAGCGCACGTTAAATATTGTTCAGAAATTAGAGGGCATTACATGAGCCAGGTACCATGCCAAAGTACCAGAGAATTTCATATTAGCTAGACAACATCGTTTAACGAACTGTATTAAATATATAACTTCAAATAACTCATTATTTTAATTTACGCAAACCTGCCAAACTAATGAACTAAAGCGTCTGTACCCAAGAAAATCAATTCTTCAATGCAGTCAAATAATTAATAGACTGACTAGCGCAGTATAATTTAACTGTCCATTTAGCTCCCTTTCTAATTTAACTTTGTACCTCAACTCTACACTTTTTAGTTTTCTATCAATCCAACCAAAATTTTCCAGTCTACAAGTTAAAATGTTGACCAAACAAGAAAATAAAAGTAATTTCTCCTTCTTCTCTCTTCTAGCATGTCTCAACATGCTACCGATAGATGTCAACCATGTGACTGGAACAATTTCAGCAAAATGCGCTGGATTGCGCTATTGGCTATGGCGAATTTACCATTTTTGCTTTACTCTTCACGCGGTCTACATAATTTTCCGGTTGATTCAAGTTGTGGTGAATCCCGCCAAATATTTCAATTTAAATCATTTTGCGGTTCACTTGATTCTCTCCGTTGGTGCTCTTGCTCCTTGGTTGATGTCATTTGAGTTGTTTATTGTGGCGCCCAATTTGAATCAAATTATTTTCAACATTTTGTTCAACGAGAATGACATGGTACGATCTTAAGTTTAATGGTTAAATAATTATAAAGTTGGGCTCATTTTTTATGTGAAGGACACTCTTTTATGGCCACTCTCGTCAGACGACAGCACGTCAAGAAGAACAGGGCGAAGGGTCCCAGCTGGACCAAAGAGACGGCTGGAATTGGGCACAAAAGATTTTGCACCAAGCGTACGGCTGTTTCAGTCTAGATCGATTGCGCGGGAATCATCAAGCCCGTCAAACATCCGGTTACAATAAGCCACGCCCTCCATGGAAATACAATCTACAGAAACTGTCAGTGCTGACCATGCCCCTAGTGGTTCCTGCCTTTATTGTCACTTTGATTGGCTTGTTCAGTCTGGACCCATCCAGACTCCTCCTTTTGTACTCTTGCCTTCCCGCCCCTCCAAAATCATGTGACCTTCTTGCTTCTTTTGGGCTTCGAATTTTGTTTTTATGCCCACTTAGTTTTTCGGTATCACTTCACTTTGCATGGTCAAGTTCTCTTCTTTCTCAAATGTCACTCTGAGTGTGACCATCTTATGGGGATTTTAAAGTAATTTACAATTAATTTAAATTATAATTAAATTATTAAATGGAATTTTATGAGTAGAAATATTCGGGAGGAAGCCCTGCCCCCTGAAAATCTTTGGGAGGTCATGAAAGAGGCGCAGAAATTGTCGCTGGTGATTCGTCTATTTAATTGTCAACATTCCTTCATTATTTTTTCATTTAAAATTGTCTGTCTCGTTGCCTCCATCACTGGCATCTCATTCGCCATTAGTTATTTCCATTTAAATTATTTCGCGGGAATTGTCAATCTCTATTTAGGCGTCTCTACTGCCATGACCTATTCTGTTATTTATATGAAGGCTTTCTCCATTGCGTCAAAGGTCAGTGAAGTCAAGACACTCATTGAGGAAACTGCTGGAGGTCTCGCTTTTGTGGGGTACAAGACACGGATCAAGAGAATAATGGGGAGTTACTTTTCCGCACGACCGCATATATGTGGCGCCCCATGGAAAAACCACCCGCACGACCGCCCCAAAATCAA
>JAQIVZ010002712.1:0-18628 GCA_034700945.1 Arrhopalites spinosus | reverse complement strand
AATATCTTGGTGATCGGTTTACAAGGAACCGAGATAAAAAATCATAATCATTACTTTTTGATCTCCCCTCGTATAATGTGCTGACTTTGTGGGGATATGCGGGTATATGGAGTTTCATCACTTATTTTTATAGTATCACTACCTTTTTCTAGTACGTTTAAGAAAAAAAAATTCAAGTAGCATATTAATAACAGGAAAGCTTAAAATATTGTTGTCAACATGGACTTGGATTAAAGTTTAAACCCTTGCCTTCTGAGAAATACATCCTCGTGAGGAATTTGTGTACAAAGAAGCTAGGTTTGGCCTTTTTACTGCAGTGAGAGAAGTTTAATTTTTATTGGAAATCGTCTCACTCTGTCTCCCACATCAATGAATGGTCCTTTTGTTTCACCGTGGATATTATAATATTTAGAACTGGTCAAAAATGTAAATAATACGCCCATTTCTATAGCCATGGTCCATATTTTTTACACTTCTTTGGTACATGTACGTGTATGTACATATATCTCTCAAATTTAGACTAGATATAATGAAACATTTTTTCAGCTAACACTAGAAAAATGGCATTTAAAAACAGAGTTGCACCGCTTATTCTGGTACAAAATCAGCACTGGCCGGGCACATTAGCCATCTAAATAAAAAATTGACTGTTAAATGAAAAGACAAATGGAAGTTAGACTATTTTAAATCCTATTACAAAAATATTCCATTGACAACGTGTCATTATGTCGTAATAATAAAAATAAAAGAGTGAACTGTATTTAGCTCCCGAATTTATTCCCCCCACAATTAAAATGTAAAAGTTTTAAATTTTTAAGCTACTTGGAATAAAATTCAAGATGTATCTGTATTTATTTGAAGGTAGAGAGAGAGAGAGAGAGAATTTGGTCAAGATTATTATGGACACGTATTTGAATAAGAAATATTTTATATAATTGTTCACTTGTTCTCTACATGTTCAATGAAAGATGGTCCTCTCGTCCTCTCTCCCCCTGTTCTCGTCGTCCTTTTCAACGAAAAATAGATAAGCTGATTAAAATGAGAGGTTCATCAAGTTGGAACAAGACACACACAAGCACTATTACATGACTCAAACATGTGGACCTGGGAATGGAACAGTTTTACAACTTATCATCAATATTAAACCTATATTTCTGCACGGTCATTCTCAACTTACAGTCTCTCTACTTTGTCTTATCATATCCAGTCTATCTCTACCACCGGCAAAAGTTTGTCTGGATATTACTAGCCCGTTTATATATATGTATATATTCTATGTACTTTCCTACTTCCGTGTTATGTGACTATAACACACGGACAAAAACTTATATGTATCATACGCTCCACCAATGACTTTGAGACTTTTTTTCAGCTCATAAATTGTACACGTGAAAATACTTTTTTTGATATTTGATTTCACCTTTTTTATTATTTCAAAGTGCCCTACACTAGATTTTAGTGGTTTGATTTTTCAAAAAAAAAAATTGTCGATTATTCTTTTAAATGTAGAATGTGGTGCTCATGGAAGTTGACTATACAGAAAACGATTTTATGCAAAGTGTTCAATGTGTAGAGATACAGACAGACATATGTGTTTTTTTAAATGGAGAGAAATGTGTGATAGAGAGCCACATTTTCACCTCATTTTTTTGACAAACAATACAGACATTAAGTAAGTAGAGAATGGAAGGTCTATTCCAAATGGAGAGATGGTTTGTTATAGAAGGAAGGGAGATCAAGAGAATTTACATATATTAAAAAAAGGATACCTATATCTGTACACTGTCTCTCTTCCTCTTTTATTTGTGTCTGTACAGACGGGCCTACTCACAGTCTCGAAGATTTGCATCTCATTAGGAATGAGATAGATCATAAAATACAATAAAAGTCTTAGTTTTAAGCGGTCATCAATGATGTCAGATTGGTTTCCTACTCGTACAACTATCTCTCTCTCTCTACTACAAGATTAGCCAGAGAGAAGGGGAAACACAAAAAAAAACTTTAGCTCATAAGTCAAGAGAGAGAGAGAGAGATGAAGAAGATGAAGGAAATTTTTCCTCTTGTATTTTTTTTACACAGAGAAGGCAATACGGCAACGGCAAAAAAAAGTCATTTCATTGATGAGCTCTACTATACAACTCGTATATTATCCATTTCTAATTCTCTTGATCAGAAGAACAAGGCGAATAATGAAGGGAATGAATTTTTTTTATATTTTTTCTTCCCTCTCTCTCTCTTCGTCTCAAATATCAACCAAATACTCATATATAGCTTCTCCCCTTATAGTTTCTAGTTTCCATTTTTTTATATTATTATTACAATCCCCCCTTGAAAATATTTAATATGGAAAGTTAATCAGAAATATTTTTATAAGGTAGGTAAGACTATTTTTTCAACAAACTCATTAATTGATTTTTATTGATTTGTTACAATTCTTCGAAAAAAATCTTGTCTCTCTCAAAAAAATACAAAGACGTATCTGTACTCACTGTACTTTTACAAACAAAACATAAAGAAGAATTGTGTATTTAACTTAATAGACGTTTAAATATAAATTGATATTTTTAATAAAAATAAACATTTTAAAAATAAAATAAGAAATTTCCTATATAAAAATTGAGTCAAAAAAATGAGAGAGAGAAAGAGAGAGAGGCCCAGAGTATTTTTTCGGGTATTTTGACATGAGAATTTTGAAGCAGTGGTAGCGGCTTAGACTGTACAAGAGAGAGAGAGAGAGATGAAGAGACTCCTCCTTGGACTGGTTGCCGTGGCCAATGAATGGGAGAACGGCTGTAGAAATGGGCCGATTGGGAACGCATGCGGTAGTCGTATTATCATCCAAAAGGGGCAAACTAAACTTTTTTTTGGAGAGAGTGAGAGAGAGAGAGAAACAAGTAGAAGGAGACCCTTTTCACTTTTTTCCACTTAGTTTGGCTCCGGCTCCCTTGTACGACGAACACGACCACAAAATTCTGTCAAACTCTTCTCAGCAACTCGTTTCATAAACTCTTTTTTTTTGGTTAAAATTTTGAAAGAAACAAACGAAATAAAATTTAAATTCCTCATGTTCATCACACTCAATCTATGGCAGAGGAATCAAGACAAGAAGACAAGTCAAAATAAAAGATTGTCATTTATTTTAATATAAAAATTGTTATTATTTCATGTGACAATTCTTTTTTTTTACATAGCTGTGACACTCCAATCACAAGTACATTTTTTATTTGTAGTGTCCATGGTCGTGTGTCCAACAATATTAAATGTTTGAGGAGCTTCAAATTTTTTAAAAAAAGTTTTTTGTCCAAGATTTTAACTAATATATATATAATAATATATATAAATAAATAATATTTATTTAAACTACAAAAGAAAGAAACTATTTTGACAAAAAAATACATAAAGTTTTCAAGGTGGAATTCACAACCCAGTTAAAAAAGTAAATTAGAGATACACAACTCATAGCCGGCAAAAAAAAGTAAAACGTGTGCTTTGAATTTTGTCACGGGGTTTTTTTGCTGGTGATATGTGACTGACAGTGTTTTTGAATGAGAGAGAGAGAGGAGTGAAAAGGAGAAAAGTAAAATGTGACCAAAATAATTTACAACTAAATTATTAAAGTGACACAAACAAAACAAGTTTGAGTGACGACCAGAGAGACACCGAAGGAGAGATTTTTGTTGGGCAAGAGAGAGAAAAAAATAAGCCAACATTGATATTGAAATTTGAATTCGGTCATCGGTAGTTCCTGATAAAGAAAAAAAAACGATTAGTGTTTGATTGTATTGTATCAAGTATTGCATTGAGTATTGGCAATACAGATTAGACACAAGAGCCCAATCGTTAAAAATATTTTTTTTTTTCGTACAAGTACAAAGATAACTCTTTGGCCCCCCCCCTCATTTTTCATTTCTGTGAGTGCGTGTTGAGTTTGTTGTGTTGAGAGAGTGTCATTGAGAACCTCTATTTATTTTGAGTGAGTTTACATATTTGATTAATAAATATTCTACAAAAATTTCAGTGTGCTTCAAATACTCCAATTTTTATTATTACGCCATTTATTCATCACCATCACCGTTCCGGCCAACTTTAAAATAGTGTTACAAATACAGATATAGCCTCCCTCCCTCATCTTTCATGATGATGTGACTTGTTTTTTGAAGAAACTAGTAATGAATATATTTAAAAAACGATTTTATCAAAAATATTAACCGAGTGACGAATTATTAGAAAAAAAATTAGAGCTTGGGATTCTTTCTTATTCTTGTCAAGGGAATTTTGTGAGTGGGGACACTTTTTGATTGTGTTTTTGTGGTTAAGGAAAGAAGAAAACAATTTAAATTGTTTGAAAAATAATTGATAATAGAGAGACAGTGAAGTGAAGACGTCGCCATGATTATTACTTGTGCGGCTTGTGATAAACCAATTCTTGACCGATTTCTTGTCAAGGTTCTGGAACGATCTTGGCACTCGGCTTGTGTGAGATGCTTTGATTGTAGGGCCATTCTAACTGACAAGTGCTTCACAAGGGAAAATAAACTCTTCTGTAAAAATGACTTCTTCAGGTAGGTCAATATTTTCTATATATTTATTTGTACAAAATCTCTTAAAAAATTTCACATTTCTTTTATACCGGTACACACATCACATGTACATGTACATATATGTGTATGTAACAATACTTTGTTGATTTATTTAACAAAAAGAAAAGAATAGGTGTATTTAACACACAAAAAAAGTTTGGGAATTCACATAAATAATTACACGTTGAGAGACTTTAGGTGAAGAGTCATAACATGTACAGATGGAGATCCCCATACAAAATACACGAGAGAGAGAGAGATGGAGACAGAGAATAATGGAATTCTGGAAAGCTTTTCATCTCTCACATTGTCTTGTGTAGAGTCCAGGACTGGAAAGTTTATTGTTCTGACTGTTGTTGTTGTGTCGACTCAGTTTTAGTGGGACATTTTGGGCCATGACTAATTTGAGGAGGAGGAGGTCGTGTGTTGAATGAATCGATAACAAAATTTCTTGTTTAAACTTTTCTCTCCCTCTCATTCCATCCATGTACAAAATATACAACTTTTTCATGTAAAAAAATGACTCCCGCATCCTTAAATATATTTATATGTACATTAATACATAAAAGGTACACAATACTTGTGAGGTGTACTAGTACACAGTACACATTATATATAAAATAAAATGGAATTTGGGACGCTGCCACAAAACTGAAAAACGGTATGCCCATGTCCATGTCATGGTATTTTGAAAAAAAGAGTTGATATCCATGAATGTTATAGAGGTCATACAGATTAGGTACTTTTATTTTTCAATCTTTTTTTTTGCTCTTTTTTTTCATGATTGCCATCAGCTGAGACTTTGGAGTCGGGCAGCTGTGTCAGCTGTGAAAAAGGGCTAAACATAATAATGTAGAATTTGTATCCTTCGTTAATACCCTTTGGAACAATTGGTGGGACAACACGTGGTGTACACAATCAATATCTAAAGTGTTTATATATACCAAAAACCACTTGAGATAGGAAAGTGAGAAGTGTTCTACGTATACGCTGTACTCTACGTTGAATATTTACAGGGCTGGGATGAAAGAGAGAGAGAGAGCAATTGGCAATTTACTTTTTGTTTTTTGGAAAAATCCCAAAATGAACAAAAATTAATAAATTTCAACTCAAAGAATTCATGTCAACTGTCAAGTAAAGAATTGGGAATACAAATTGTATAATAACAAGAGAGGGGACGTGACCTAGGCACTGGAGGGACAAAATAAAGGAGTAGGAGTTTTTGACCCCGACCCATGGCATGTAATAATATAAAGGCGACAATCTGTTGCTCATGGACTGATAGATGAGGTTCATGTGCTTGGAATGTTTAAAAAGAACTTTTTTTGGGAAGAGAAGCAAAAGGGAGAGAGGGAGAACGTGAGTGTCGAGTTGCAATTTGAGGGAAACTCGGTAGTTATCAATATGCAAGGAGAGTCGGTTAGACATATCCATTTTAAATTTTATCATATAGAGCAATCAGTCTGTATTATAATAATTGTAATGGCAGCTCTTTCAACTATTGAGCATCGATTATGAGCAAGAAAAACTTCGTCTACAAACTAGGGTCCAGTCCAAAAAAAACACTTGAGAAAGGGAGGGGTAAGACTTGAAGTACCAAAAAAACGTGTATTTTACTTCCTTATGTATACTTTGGATATGAGAATGTACACATAAAAATATTGGTGAGAATTATGTCTTCTCCACATCTCCTCAAAAGTTTGCTCGCCTTATTTACCAAATCCGGTTAAGATAAGTATACGTGTGTTGGACAAAGGTGTAATTACTCGGGTGTAATTTCTACTATCGACCCTTCATTTGGAAACTTGTAAGGTTTTCCCTACAGAAGCCTATAATTTCCAACACGGGCATTTTTTTTTAATTCTCTACTTCTCTAGAACGTGACTTTATTTTACTATTGACAAATTACCTTTAGTTTTTTTTCTTTCCCAAAAATCCTTATAACTCTCCCGTATTTTATTGGTATACTTGTACAGGCTGTAGGTACACTAGAAATGGGTTGAAAGAGTATCTTACACGAGGAAATCATCTCCCCAAAATAATTTCCTTCTCATATTCAATCTTCCAGTCCATTTACATTAACTACTGACCGGTAAATATTTTTATAACAATGGACAAAACTTGTGGATAATTCTCTAGCATTAAGAATCAGAGAAAAAAATCAAGCCCAAGCTTAAAATAGTAGAGAGGGGAACAAGTAGCCAAGAAAAATAATTCTTCTCTTTTATTCACAAGAGAAGCAACTTGTACACTACAGATAGTTAACAATCAGAATTGAGTGTACAAGTATTTTAGTGTATTTTATATAAAGTTTGATGGTACTTGTACATAGACAAAGTATGTCTTATATTATTTTAGAAATGTGGCGGCTCTCAATTCTTTACATTGCCTCATCCAATGTTTTCTTTTTGTTCATTGTTCAATTTTGTGTGTGTGTGTGTGTGTTTGGAAAAGATAGCTTTTCAAGACTTGTCTTCATTTTGTCTTGAACAACTTCAACTCTTCACACAGAGAGAGACAGAAAGAGAGTGTACGTAGTATGTTACGTACATAGGGACAAGATTACTTTTTTTCCATTCTACATTCTCTGTGTGTGTGCTATAGCCCAAGTCTTGGTTCTTGAGAGTCCAAATAATCTTTAATCTCTTCCATCATCCATCATACTTAATCATCAGTATATAAACAAGTATGTATGTTAATGTTATGTACATCCTCCATGAATTTATATGTACACAATCCTCTCCCTCTCTCTTGTGTGTGTATGTAGAGGCAAGTTGCAAAACATTGCAATTCTTTTCCGTCCCCACTCTGACTCTGGGCAAGTTGTGAGTTGGGAGTACTATCGTAGAGGAGGACTATACAATTTAAATTATAGTAGAACCCAAACACTCAACACACGTACCTACTTCCATTCTACTTATACTACTTTACATGAGCTCATAAAAATGGCGCTTGACGGACGTGTAAAATTATATTGTTATTAATTATTCATCTTCTTTTGTCTCCAATTCATTCTACTCTTTCTCTATCCCTTCCATTTTTGTATTGCATTATACAAATACAACTTTTTATGCCAAGAGTCTTTGGAAAAACGTAAAATTTCATGCAGATTCTAATTTAACGTACAACCAAAACGAAAAAACTGAATTAAAGAATTTAGGAAATGGCATAAAAATGTGTAGCCGGTATGCAAATGGTTGAATTAATAAAATGAGAGAGAATTATAAAAAGAATGATGGTTGTTGATTGATTTTTTGTAGACGATATGGAACAAAGTGTGCGGGGTGTGCTCAAGGGATATCGCCTCAAGACATGGTTCGGAAAGCCCGTGATAAAGTGTTTCATTTAAATTGTTTTACCTGCACTATCTGTCGGAGACAGTTATCCACTGGAGAGGAACTTTACGTTCTTGATGACACCAAATTCATTTGTAAAGACGACTACATTCAAGCTAAACAAGGTACTACATATTTTATATCTATCCATTTTCAATCTATCCCTCTTCTCCTTATTTTACTTGCACTTTTTCTAATTTTTAATTTTAAGATTATCAACCTTAATTTATTCAATGACTCTTCATCACAAAATATTGATATTGAGGATACTTGAAAATTATCAAAACTGTATAAATTAAAATATTCATCTTATTTAACTTAATTTAATTTGAGAATCAAAGAACAAGAAAAAAGAATATCTGTTTTTCACTCCCCCCCCAAAAAAAAGAGTAAAATGACCATACGTAGATAGGAGTAGCAGTTGTAGTTGAAGTACTTGAGAAAAAAAAAGTTAGAATTTTGTGTGGATTCTCTTGGGAAAAGTAGAAAAAAAGGTTGAGAGAGTTTTGTTGAGGGAGTACGATCGAGTATGGTCAAAAAAGAGAGAGAGAGACATGGAGAGGATATAAAATGGAGAGAGAAGGATAAAACTCCTGTGTATGTACGTTAGTGTATAATGTATGGAGGGGGGGGGTTAGAATAGAAAAAGAATTGTAGGAGAATGATAATATGGATTTAAACTTGTTCCCCCTAAATCCGGAGTCCTGATCCACCATTCGAAGAGAGCATATCAATCCTATCATCAGATGGGAGATACCACAGAATCGGATTAAATGCAAACGAGATAGACCAAACGAGCAGATTTATCTGACGTTATAACTTTAACTGGTATATAGACCCAATACCCAAAAATATTAAATCCAATGACTCCATCCACAATGGCCAGACTATTACACAAAGGAAGAGAGAGATGAGATGAGTTAAAAGAGTCAAAATAAAATATATATTTTCGAAATAAAAACCAATAATAATAACCTAATAGGAGAAAAAAGTATTTCTTTAGAAAAAAAATAATATTTTTGATGAGAAAATGATTGTGGTCATACTTGATGACATGGGTATTAATAATAAGGGAAATCCCTGTCTCTTTTTTATGTGTACTAGATTCATTGTTCTCAAATGATGAAGATGATGACGAGGAGGATTTACTCGAGTCTGGTCTAGGTCCTCACCATCATCACTCGAGTCTTAGTCCAGGAAATAATTCTTTGTCTGGACTGGGGACCCCCACAAAAACAATCGTTCCATCAGGTGGACCTCAATGTCAAGACACAGACGTGAGAACACCCGTTACCTCATCCGGTGACAATAGCAATCCTGAAAAAGATAATGGAAATGAGTCTGAGGTAAGATCATCATCATCTTCAAATAATTTGTTCTTTATTAGACTCCATAATTATGATTATCAACAAATTCTAGTTTGTGGGTTTCAAAATGGGTGTCAAAATCTTAAATACTAGTTGTCTTTTTTTTAGTAATAATTTTGTAAACAAGGAGTTTAACGAGAGAGTTGTTTATTTTAAAAAAGAAAAAAAAATGTTTGACAGCTTAAATAAGGGGCTCGATATAGTACCTTATTATTAAATGGGTGAGACAAGTGGCGTGTGCTCAAGGGACCTCCTCTAGTCTTTAGTTACAGGAAGTTCCCTTCCCTTGTTGTAAATACTGTGTACAGTTTTTGTATAAAGAAAAAAAATGAGGAATATTTTAACTGATTAAATGAGTTGAATCATTTTTTTCTAGAGGAAAACATTGAACATTTTGAGGAATATTGAAGAGATATAAAAAGAATTGAAACATTTTGAGAGGGGGAGGTGATTTTTATCCTGTCTAATGTTTCTCGGTTGTAGGGTTCGATGGACGCAGATGGTGAGTCGAGAGATCCAGGCGCGGAGAACAAATCTCCTGAGGACTCTTCGGTGGGATCGAAAAGAAGAGGTCCACGCACTACCATCAAAGCCAAACAATTGGAAATACTCAAAACAGCTTTCTCGCAAACCCCTAAGGTTAGTTTTACTCCCCCAAAAAAAACTCTCTTACACTTTTTTTATTCTTACATCCATTAATGATTCTAATGTTATCCCCCCCCTCTTTTCTTTGACCTTCCCCATTTTCTCTATCAAACTGAATGTATTTTTTTATATGTAAACAAGATATTGGGGAATGATATATTTTTGTAACCTCATTATTTTACAATCTTTTTCCAACAATGTGGATTGAGATATGGAAGGGGGGGGAGATGAAATGAAGATATAATAATATTTCCTTCTTTTTATTTTAGCCTACTAGACATATCCGAGAGCAACTGGCCAAAGAAACTGGACTCCCCATGAGGGTCATACAGGTATTATTTCATAATTTACTTATAGTTATAGATATGTAGAGATGTACATACTTATTATTTCTTTTATCCTTTTCCGACTGTCCATTTCATTTGTGTTTGTACGTACTAGTAAATATCTCTCCTCATTTTTGGGTTTGAGTGTCTTGTTATTTCAAAAATATACGAGTACAGATATCTGTACATGTTATTTTTTGAAATGCACACATTTTAACCTTTAAATAAGACGTATAGGTCGTGATTTGGTTGTCGGCTCAAGTTTGTGAAAAAAAAGAACGTTACTTGGAGTCATGACTTGTCTTTATTTTGTAATATTTCTTTTGTTTGTATTTATCCACCATTCGAAATCATTCCATCTCTCTCTCTTTTTTCTACAAAATTATTTTGATTTTTGGTTATCTAGGTCTGGTTCCAAAATAAAAGAAGTAAAGAGAGACGTCTTAAACAGTTGACATCGATGGGTCGTGGGTATGTTTCCATACATTAGATTTTTTAAAATGAAATTTAAAATAAGTAAAGACTAATTAATGTGTAATTAAGATACTATGTTTTGAACAATTCTAGACCCTTTTTTGGTTCCTCAAGAAAGATGAGAGGTTTTCCTATGAATATCAGCCCAAGTATGGATGATGGAGCGAATCCTCCATTCCCATACTTTCCCGATGCCAAATTCTCTGATTTCCCTTACGGACCAGGCGGTGGGCCTGGCCAAGGTTTCCATGACTTTTTCCCTGGGCAGCAACCTCACTTCCCATCCGGAGGAGGAGGTACGTACACAAATTTTAGTTCCTTCTCCCCATCTTTGGCATCTCTTGCCCTTAACTTTCACACATGTACATTCAAATATGTATATAAAATATGTAGTGGATGGATATCGATCCAAAAAAGCATATTTTCTTGAGAATGGAGGTAAATATTTGTTGTTTGAAATGTGTTAATGACCCCCTTGACTATAATTAATTTTGCCAACAGTTCCGGGTCCATTAGATCAACCAGGAATGGGTGACTTTAGTGGAGGACCAGGAGGAATGCCCCCGAATGAAGGTCAAGGTCCCCCCAATCCAAACTCTGGTCCACCGGGTAGTTTTATGGGACAAGGGAGTGACCTTTTGACACAACCTAGGTCGAGCCCTGACTACATGCCACCAGGTGAGAGTCCACTTCAACTTATCAGTTCTCAACAACGCTGGTCTGTGCATCGCCACAGGTAATGGAAGTGAAAAGAGCGTGTGCTCGGAGTCAATAACTCGACATGTGGTTCTTACAATTGTAGTGTCCGCAACTGGGAGTTTTTCAGATCACCAGATGAACGAAAGAATGGAAGGCTTAGTGTGGTGACACCAACAATTGGGGAGACTGTGAGTGGAGACACTAAACTTTTTTTTCATTAAAAATCAACATTCTCCTACATCAACAAAAAACTCCAATCTTCACACATATTATATTATATATATATAAACTCTACTGGTTTGAATGCTAAAAAAATATTGTATACTTGAGAGAGTGAGTGCGAGTGTGTGTGTGACAAGAGAGAGCGCATCTTTATCTCCGTCGAAAAAAAAATTTTAAATCAACAGTTTAAAAAAAATCAAATCCTACTCATCCGATCCAGCAAAGAATAAAAAACAAGAAAAATGGAAAGCTCCTGCACCTTAATTTATAAAAATGGACAAAAACCACACACACCTGGAAAAAAAGGCAGGCTATCATCATCATCATCATTCAGCTTTCAAAAGCCCACCTAGATACAAAAAAACTCTTTTTCTTTTTTTTTCTCTTGAAAAAAATATATTTACTAAAAATAAACCAATTGAACACACGTCGTCGTCATCGTCTATCATATCACCACATCATGTCAACGTCTCTGTGTCATGACGCCAATCAAATGGCCGCCAAAAAAAATCACCATTTCCATATATTCAAGACTCTACTCTTGTTTTTTATTTTCGGGACTTAATTTTTCTTGATTTGACATTCAATCAAAAAAATGGAGTGACGAGAATTGTGGGATAAAAAAGGAGAAGCCTTAAATTACTAAGAATAGTTATAAAAAAATGATTATCAAAAAAAAAACGCACTCGCTCCCCTTTTTTGAAATCCATCAACATCAATCAACGCACCGAAACTATTTTTTTTGGAGTCATGAGTGAGGCCCCCAGTCCCCTTCTTCAACAAATTGCTAGCCAGTCAATCAAAAACAAAATTTTATTTATTATTGTCGCCATGGTCACAGTCCAACTGGAAGAGGAGGAGGAGGAAGAAGAAGCTGGAACTGAAGAGGAAGACGTGGGAATGCTTCAAAATCTTTTTATTTTTGTGGGTTCGTGACACGGAGGACATATACATATGTGTATATATATAAAAAAAAAGCTGATGAAGAATCAAACAAAACTTTTTTGACATGTTTTTACTTTTGTTCAATCATCTTTCTACACAAAAAAGCTATATATTAGAGGAAATATAAAAATTTAAAAACAAAAATTAAAATGAAAAAAACATTTTTGTCCTTTAAATTTAGAGAGAGAGGAAAAAAAAGAGAAAAATATTTAATTTAATTGATTGTGATTGTGACCGATGTGAAAACCTTGATTTGGTGAGGCCATTTTGAAAAAAACAAACAAACTTAAAAAAAAACACAAAATATTAACCACGAAAAAAATATCAAATAAAAGAACAAAAATCTTAAAATTTTACATTTTTATCTTATTTTTTTTAATTCTTTTTATCTGTAAATTCTCCAACATTAACATCACTATCAACATTTTATGGAAGAGTTAAATATTTTTTAAATAAAAACTTTATTTCATAAGAAGGATTATTTTACATTTGATAGAATTTTAGGAAGAGCATACTCACCTTTGTTGTTGTTGGGTTGATCCATGTCCTACATAGTTTCTGAGAAAAAATGATAATAATGGGTTACATGAGCCAAAAGAAAAAGAAAATAAATATGAGCCTTGAGTTTAGTGAAACGGTGGAGAAATATTTTTAAGATGGTCAGGTTGAAAGACAGCGCTCGGTGCTGAGCTGTCACTATGTCAAAGAACCAAAGGTGTCTGTCTCTCTCCTTGAAGTCTCGTCCCAAGCCCAACACACACAGAGGGAGAGAGAGAGATGACCTTTGTAAAATATCATGAGATGCATCCGACGGCAAGACATTTCGTGTCCCTTTTCATGTCGTAATACGTGTGACACTTTCCGCATTGTCCAAACCAACAAGTGTGATTGACATTTTTGTGTTTTTGTTTGAGTGCGTGTATTATTATTATTATTATTATTTTATACATCTTCAACTCTCTCCTTTTTTTTCGTCTTTTGCCTTCTTCCCTCATTTCTTACCAACAAGAGACTCCAGTCACTGCCATCCACAATTCTAAAGGGGGGGACGGAGGTACCTGCGGGTTCGTTCCACACAATGAGCTCCATGCCAAGCTTACACAATAGACAACGACACACACACAGACAGAAGAGAAGGGAGAAGGCAGAAGGGCTATAAAAAATATTTTTTCGACTATAAGAAAACTCGTTTGCTTCCACGTCTCCCCTCCTTCACAAACACACACACACAGACAGAGAGAGAGAGAGAGACTCAATACAAGAGAAATATCCCATGATTTTTGCTCTTCTTCTCATATCTCTTGTTTAAATACAAAATTGTCTGGAGAACTGGAGAGAGTGTACAAGTGTACAGATATAGACAGATTCAAAGAAAGTGAGAGAGAGAGACAACTATAAAATGATAAAATATCTCTAGTCCCTTGCTTTTTGTCTTTAAACCCTTTTTTTCTCATCTCCGTCGATAGTCTATTAGGTAATATTTTTTTTGTATGGGCTTGTGGGGGAAACAAATGGAGAGATACAAAAGAAAGAATATTATAGTCAGAATTATTTTCTATGGTCATACTCGTACTCCCTAACAAAGTTGCAAAGGATAAAAAAAATAGTTTTGTGTCTATCTCTCTCTCTCTCTGTTGTACAGATATCTACATAATGTTGGGCGTCTTTCAGTTGTTGGCTGAATAGATTCTGGACGGGTGATTGACTGTAAATGATATGAATGGGTGGGAATTTCTTCAAGTAAATTCAGCTTTTTTTTCATATATAGACAAAACACACACACTCACTCTCTCTCTCTCTCTTATTAAAATGGACTTCATGGAGTGAGTTAAAAAAACTTTTTTTTATGAATCTTCTATCAAGTCTATTTTACTATATGAATGTAATGTACATATGTACTTTTTTAGTACGCCCACAGTTTCCTTGATGAGTCCAAGTGTTGACAGATGAAATCAAAAAACAGAAACTTTTTTTTTCTTCCTTCAAGAGTTCTTCATCATGTTAAAATTGTATAGGGGGGAATGAGGATATAACAACTAAAATTGACTCTAACCAAGTCAAAAAAATGGTTTCCTATTTTAAATAAAGAAATGAAGAATTTTTTTAAAAAATTGGGCATTTATAGATATGCTAAATGATAAATAAATTTAAATGACGGAAATTCTTTTAGAACTAGAAAGACACAGAGGGAAGACTATCTCCATTTAACTGGGAGAATTGAAACATGTTAATATTACAAGGCAAGGGGAAACACACATAGTTTTTTTCAAGTTTATAGTGAGCACGTGCAGCATTAATGCCAATCGGAGAAAATTCAACGTAAATTGAATATCCGCCAATGGAAAAAAAACTGTTTTTTTTGTATCTATCCAAAAAAAGAGAAAAGCTTTAAAAAAAATTCTCCCCTTCTTCTCTATATCCCTCCCTTCTCGTCTCTTCATCCTCTTCTTCTTTTAAATCCAATGGATGCCACATAAACTATCCCATTTCTCCAACAATATTCAGATTACATGTTAAAATTATTTTTTTGTTGATTTCCTCAAAAAAAAGTTGACCTTTTTTTGTGTACAGATTTGTTCATATTAATTTGTAGGTATGTGAAAGCTAAAAATAAGAATTTTAGCATCATCATTTTTGAGAGAATGATTGTAAAAGTTGAAATTTTACAAAAAAAAAAGAATTTATATTTGTAAAAGCATATAAGAACATATTCACAAGTTTTTAGAGATCTCCCCTCAACTCTTTCTCTGAGATGGCTCAAGAAGAAGAGGAAGATGCAGGTTTTGGAAAAAAAAGTATAAAATCCAAATCAACTTGTATATATAGTTTCTCACACACTTGGAAAAAAATATGGAGAGAGAGAGAGAGAGTGAGGATGTGTGTGGTGTTGTATGTGCAATGGGAAATGTTGGGTCGGACAAGCGGGTTTCCATGACTGCCTGTGACTCGCTGAAGCCACCCTGGCTGGTACTGGATGCGGGAGAAGGAGTACGTACGGGTAAAGACGTTGCAGCTCCGGATCGGATTGGAACATCGATTTTCTCCAGTAGAAGGAGGAGCCTCTTAACGAGATTTTCCTCTTCTTGTTGGAACGGCCCTACATTTTCCAATTTCGTCCAAGACCCTTTTTTATGTTTTTCCCCGTCGCATCCGAAAAAGAAGACCAGAAAGCTTAGGAAAGTGGAAGAGAAGATGAGCGAGTCAAATGGAAATAGTGGTAGGTGAACACAAAATAGAGTTCTCAACTAAGTCATGCATGCACTATGCATTCACATATACAATCTCTCTCTTCTCCACATACTCCATACACTTCCTTAATACTCCTCCATCTCCATCTCCAACTACGACCCCCCCTCCTCTCTTATACCCTCCCATATAAATTTAAATCTGCAAAGACTATATCCCCCTCCCCTCTCGTATAAGAGAATCCCCTATAACATTTTGAAATATGCGTGTAGTACTAGTTTTTAGTGTTACTTTTGTCCTCCTCCGTCCTTTTTTTTCTTTGGTATTACACCTGTTCTTGGAAATATTATGTGTGTCTTGTATAGAACAAGAAATTCTCTGACGACGTTTGCTTGCGTACTTGAAACTTAAGTCAGCATCCTTTTTTTTACATTTTATACATATATATATATATATGTATGTACACGTGTATACCAAATATTCACATGTTGTCTCAAATTTCAAACTTCTTCTAGTCTTTTTTTTCCCTCTTCTCTCTCTCTCTCTCTCTCTCAAAAGAAACTTTTCTCTCTCGTAAGTCTATCTTCTTGTCATCATTTCAATATGCATCAACTTCCACGTCCTTCCTTGTAATGTAAGACTTGAACAGAATTTTTTTTTCTTCCCAGTCTCTCTCTCTACTCTTGTACTACTATTTCACCCTTTTTTATAAGCTTGACAATTTTCCGCTCATATTATTTAGCATATACTAGTATTTATATATAAGTACTCGACATAGTAAATAAGAGAGAGAGAGATTTGAATTTATTTTAAAATATCTCGAGTGAGAATCCATTCCTGATGGAATGCAAACTTGTATAATGTATTATATGTACAAGGTTCCCTTCTCACCTATGACCTTTATGATGTATCTGTACACTAACTTTAGTAAGATGCGTGAACTTGGTCTTGTTCTCATCTCTTTGAAAACGGCTTACTTTGAGTTGGTTGACTTTACGGTCCATCGGCCATCATTTGGCCCCTTCGTGTGTTCGTGTGTGTAAGACATCAATAATAATTCTCTTTCCCTCTACAAGTGAACAAAAACCAAAATGTCTTGACTTGTCCCTCGGACTCTGTACAGAGACTCAGAGATTCACCATGGAAAGATTACCAACCAAGTTTTAATGCTCATTGAGAAGATCCAAATCTTAAAAAAAAATGAAATACTTTCCATGCAATTCCCATTCCATATTTGCACTCTCCTCTATCATCATGTAGCAATTGCAATTGCAAGGCAATCAAAGTGAAATACATGGAGATGGAGTGTAGTACACATCACATGTGAGATGGAGGGTACAAAAGAGCTTTCTCATCACAAATGATATAAATGCTATGTACATCCTCAAAAAACTTGTACACACACAAACATACTCTCTCAATCACACTCAAAGAGAGAGAGAGAGAGAGAGAGAGAGAGAGAACGTCGTACAATGAATCAGGTGTGTAATTTACCTCGAGCCTTCATTACTCATTGCTTCTCTCAAAGGAATAACTTTTTCAACTATAGGACCGTCTCTCTCTTCATTTATTGCAATATCTGTACAGAATGGGGCTCCTCTTGGTCTATAAGGAGAGAGAGAGAGAGATGTGGAGAGTATGAGTATGAAGAGACAAGAATAACAATAACAAAAGTATAAAGCAATCGTATTTCTATCCCTGTAACCACCAGGCATGAGGCACATCAGAGAGTAATGGGAATTGTAAAGATATAATAACACAAGAAAAGGAGCCCCACAAAACAGTAGCACAAGACTCCTACTCTCGCAAGAGAGAGAGAGATGAACAAGGAGAAGATGGGGGTAAATGTAATTTTGGTCCTATTATAATAAAGAATAGCCTCATATATTTACAATCTCTCTATAAGTCTCTATACTTGTACTCCCAGCCCAAGACTTTCTCTCAATTCCTTCCACCTCAACCAATATCTCTCCTACAATATCTAACACTCCACATTCTCAAGTCTCTTTTGTTTTTTTTTTCTCTCTCTCTCTCTCTTGTTTCAAGTTTGACATGGATAGAAATAAACATTAAGAACCGTACTCGTAGACGAAAAGGGAGCTTAATCTTAAGGTACAAGTAAATGTTCGACTAGTCCATAAAAAAAATGTGTGCAAATTTTAGCCTCAAGGGAATGGCAACTTTATATAGCAAAGCGAGTCTCTCTCTCTCTCTTTGTGTACGGAGCTTATCACTAAGAGAATGTACATTTGTGAATTTTTCTCAATCCAAATCAAGTCCTTGTTCAAGTAGGCAAGGTGTGGATGGTAAATAATTTATGTATGTAACAATCTCCAAAAGTTGATATAGTTTATAATAATAAAATGAATTGGCATTAAATGAAAAAAATGTAGAATTGAGGCTAGTTTCGTTTCGCCTACACCACCGTAGGGCCTATGAAGGGGAATGGGAGGAAGAATTTGTGTGTGTGTTGTTTTTAGGAAGTTTCTTGATATATTAACAGTATTTATTATGTACATAGAGAGAATGAGTAAATGGTCCATGTTGGCTGTATGTGAATTATTTGTGGAAGAATAGAAAGAAGCAAATTATTAGAGTCAGGGACGAGGATGAGGATGAGGTTCGCTCCAACGCTTCCATGTTATGAGAGTCTTCTCCTGTCTCCATTGAGAATTGGGAATGCATCTGCATCCTCTCTCCCTCCAACTTCCAATTCCAATGGTTATTCATCTATACCTCTCAATACCATTAAACACACATAAAATGTATAGTTATACGAGGGGAGATCAAAAAGTAATGATTATGATTTTTTATCTCCGTTCGTTGTAAACCGATCACCAAGATATTTT
>JAQIVZ010002711.1:0-18644 GCA_034700945.1 Arrhopalites spinosus | reverse complement strand
TGCATACTATAACATTACCAAGTACAGGGGGGTCCTATATAGGAGACTGGGACTATATTCGTTCCCCCTCCCCTGGATCTGGGGCTCTAATGGAGCATGGGGATGTACTAGAGCATGGGGGTCTAATCGAGGAAATACGGTAATTCATCTCTGTCTTGTTTTTTTTCTCTATATCTCTTTGTTTACAACTAAAATTTGTGAGTTGAAGAATTTCTTTTGTGATCAAAAAAAGGAAGATTTTTTTAGTCTTTTTTACCATCAAGTCTCATAATAAACGAGGTAATCTCCAGTTGTCTCCAAGCACTGGCTCATTAAAACTTTCTCCTTTTTGTTGTTGGGTCACTGCATCAAATTACGAGGCGTATTCTCTTTCTTTTATTATTAAATATCGCAAGTTATTTTTCATTATCATTTTTTAAAACTTTTCTTCATTATTTGCCAAACAGAGACTTGAAAATGAATTTTGTTTAGAAAATTTGTGCTTTTATTAAGTCTCCACATTTTCTTTACTTGTTTACTTATACGGGGTCAGTTTTGTTGTTCAAGATGCACATTTTTTGTTGACTTTAGTCGATTCATCAGGAAGGAGGGGGAGTGAAAATCCATGGGGGGGGGGGGGTAGTGTTACGTGACTTTTTTCAGCCTAATAATAAAGGAGTAGAGACAACAATTATCTCAATGTTTCCAGTCAGACGAGTCAATTAATTAATTGTCAACTCAAGCATGTCACAATCATGGCAATTTGAGAAACATGTTTTACTCTTCTTTTTTTTAATTTAATTTCTTCTCTTTTTTTATCATACAGATAAAAAGGGGAAATGAGGAATTTCTAAATTGTTTTTTTATGTAGAAACAGTTTTTTTAATGAGAATTTTTTTTGCACAAATGAGAAACGTTATTGTTTTTCCTTTGTTTATAGAAAATAGATTTTTTTTCAATTTTATTTAAATAATTTTTTTATATATAAATTTCAGCACATGGTGAAAAGAAAACAAAACTGCCACGTCACTTTTGTCACTTTTACAAGCTGTCCCACCTAATTCCCCATTTAATCTTAAGAAGATTAATTTTGTATAGTTATATTTAAAGAGAATAAGAGAGCGTGGATAAAAGAATTATAAATATTTCATAACCATTTTTTGTGCATGTCTTAAACCCCCACCATTTTTACCACAAATTCTCTCTCTCTCTCTCTCTCTCTCTCTCTCTCTCTCTCTCTCTCTCTCTCTCTCTGTGAATGTAAGTTAGGCACCCGTGAAAATCTCCGTCTCTTGTATCTGTACAGGGAGTAATACGAGTCCATGAAATTATTTACGCTTGACTTTTTTTTTCTCGTCTCCTAAAATCCAAATGTAGAAAAAAAAAGTTTAGTGGAGGAAAATCTGTTGAATCTTGAGAGAGAGGGAGAGGGAGAAAATTTCAACGAGAGATTTTATACTTAAAAATCTAACAAGATTTTATATTAATATACGGCATATATAACTAATTTTTTTGTATATAAAAATGTATTGTCACTTAGAAACCTTTGTACGAATTTACACCCACACTCTTTTGCATGACGAGTCAGTTCATTGAGTCAGTCAATCATAAAATAATTGTATGCAAATAGATTGCACTATGTACAATTCAGGCACATGCTTTTTTTTATTTGTAGAATAAGACAAAAGTCTTCAAAGAAAAAAAGAGATTGTCCCACTAAAATATTATTCAAATTCAAATTCATGGAAACTTTGATTATCATTAGAGGGGAATAAGTCAAGTGAAGAGAATGGGAGAGATGGCTTTTTTTTGATTCAACAAAAATATTTCTTATCACAAAAAAACATTCCCTTTCCTCCTCCTCCTTTTTTGCAGAAAAGAAACTGGTAAGTTTTTTTCCAGTGAGGCTGTGACGTTGAGAAAAAAAACGTGAGAAATTTTTTTGGGGGGAGGGCGTTGATTCAACGCCGTTGAAGCCACCTGTCTTCACCATCAAATCATTTTCTCTCGTCTCTTTCATGGTTTTTACTCTCGTCCAACGTAAACAAGAATCCCTCACTTCCTTGTTACCGATATCTTTCAAGAGTCAAACTTTCCCAATGTACATAACTGTAGTACGCGTAGTTAAGCGAGTCAAAGAAAAACTCACACATAATTTTTAAGACTTCACGTACCACACGCTCTCTTTTTAGTTAGTCTTATCACATGGAAGTGCCAAAAAGAAAAATTTTGAGATGGATATTTCCGATGGAGTACAAACCCACAAAATATTCTTTTCTCACGTTCAATTCTAATTCTTCTCAAATGCACCCTCAAAAATGATAAAGAGAGGCCATATAAGTGTGAGAGTTTTGGTGATGGTGGTAATGATGACAGATTTTAAATTGGAAATATTTTATGTTATTAGTGTCATTACTCTCCTCATTTTTTTCACACAAAAAAAACTTTGAAATTCAATTCTTTTACTATTTATGTCAGTCATTTTACAAGCTACGTGACAAACGTCTCGTCAATCGTCAATATTTTTTGATAGTTGATAGTCATCGTTATATTTGACAAAAAAAAACTATCAATAATTTGACACCTTGAATATTTATAACATATACAGAGTACAGAGTACAGATAAATCATCAAAATTTTGTGGATTTAAACAACTTTTAAATTTAAATTGAAGCAAGTTAGAGGAGGAGGAGAAGGGGGAGTTGAAATTGAGTTAAAAATTGGTCATTCTACTGACTCCTTCCCTGGTGAGATGGAGACGGGAGACCGACTGGGAAGGGAGGGGGGACTCCAGTATAATCTCCACACAGGAGACTGGAACAATTCCAAATTGGCACATGTAAAAGTTTTACATTTACAAAATGTGAAATTTCAAAAAAAAACTATTATCATTTGACATTCATCTCTTGTTTTTTTTCTCTCCAGCTTCTCTCTTCCATTATTCCTCATTATGTTAAGAATTCTAGTTACAGGGTCATTAAGGTAATTAAGTAAGTTTATGAAAATTAAAAAGTATTAACATATTAATAATAATTTAACTTTTTTTTTGTGTTTCAAGTCCTAACTATAAAAGTCAAAATGTTTTTACAAAACCTTGGAGATTATTTGTACATTTGCATTGAGAACAAAAAGCAAGAAGTCAGAGAGAGAGAGAGAGAGAGAAATTGTACGTTGAGTGCCTAATGAACAAATGAATGGGGGTTGAGATGGGAGTATCTGTTATGTAGGAGAGAGGGAAACATATGGCTAATTTCAGTTGATTGTTATTCCTTCTTTGTTTGCACTTGTGAAAGTGGAAATGAAGAGAGAGAGAGATGGATAGATTTCATCTCTGGTGTTGGTACATACCACAGTCTTAGCCTCAGCTTAGTCTAACCAATTGCAAGTTTTTTTAGTAACTACTTAGCTCCATGCCATCTCTCTCTCTCTCTCCGTGTGATGTTCTCAACTGAAATCTCCGTCTTGTTGAAAATCCCGCATGACGCTCATTTCCCAAAGACTTTCATCTCTGTACAGTCCAATTTTCCAAAAGGGAACAAGTAAAGCTCAAAATGAAGAGAGATGAGGGAACACAAGAGTTGTAAAAAAGTTTACAGCTGTTGTTAGCTAAAATAATACTTATAAAATGTATGTACCTACCTATTAGCTAGTACCAATACATAACATAGCAAACGTCTATTAAATAATTCTCAAATTAATTCACCGCACCTTTCCAAACTTTCCACGACATATGAACAGAGAGAGACTAGTATGACAAAAACAAGGACCAAATACGGGGGAAAAATGAGACAAACTTTTTTTATTATTTAATAATGATCAACTAGAAAAAAAGTTTAAAATGACTTTTACATGACGTATTTTGGTCCTCATTTATCAGTTGAATTTAATAATGTAATTATTATCCTTAATTTTAGTTGTAAAATTTTAACAAACTTTTTTTTCCTCTCATTTATTCTAGTCTAAGATAAGTTTCTTACTCGTTAGACCACCCCGTACATTTGTAGAGAGAGAGAGAGAAAGAGGGACATGTATCCTTAAAATTTTAGTGTAGGGATGATGTGTAGGATAGACACATTGTGTGTAGAGACCTGGTTTGTGTTTCTATTTATTAAAAGTGTGTGTGTTGTGTAACTCGTTGTAAAATAGTAATTGTAAATTTGTAACATTACGCATCATCTTGGCCTAATGTCTCTCTTCTCCTCCTCCTTCCCCTCCTATTGTTATTGTGAATGGAAGAGAGCCAAAAAAGATAAGAGTTCTTTTAACTGGAATGCAAAAAGGAATTAATTGCATTTTAACCCAAGTCTTCTTCATTCTACTCAGTGAGACTGTCGGTTGTCTACTCCTTACTCTTAAAATGTTTCTCATGCCAATCTCTCTCTCTCTCTCTCTTGTAAATAGACATGGGGTCTTGATACATAAAATTACCTTCCTTCCGCTCCCGTACACGCAACCCCCTTGAACATCATGTTTAGAAACTTCGGGTCTTGGACCCTCTCTTTCGTAGAACAATACAATTAAGCTGTGGCTTTTATGTACATAACACAAAATCCCTTTGACGAGAGACAAGGACGACGAGCACAGGCTGAGAAATTTTGTGTCTTAGCATGTATGTACGAGTATTTTTTCTCTCTCTCTCTCTTTCTCTAGGTATTGGTATAGAATTATTATGGAATCTCAACAACTTTTTAGCTCTTCACGTGATCCTTTGGGCTCAAACAATTATTAATCTCATCACATTTCACCGACTTGTAAAAAAAGTGAGGGGAAGGCTGTTAACTTGCTGAAAATCTTTTTTAATATGAAAAATGGCAAAGAACTTTTTTTTACAATCTATATTTTTAGCATGTAGGCAATAGACAATCTTATTTGCACAAGTTAGATGAACAGCCTTTCTCTCTCTTTATGCCTGTCAATTTTAATATTCTTTGGTTGGTCCATGTCAATGTCAAAGGTTCCCCTTCGTCTTTTAATCCTTCTTCAAACTTGTCTAATCATGATTGTCACTCTAGTTTCTATTGTATTTTATTTTCTGTGTCATTGTGCCCATGACATATACATGTTAGAACTGCTTGATCTCTATTTGTAGAATTTATAGATTGTAACATATGTATACACATATATTTCATCTTGTAGACAAGAACAGCAAGTCCAGAAAATGGTTCCCCCTCTCTTTAGACTCATAGTAGTCATAGTTTAACACATTTATCACAATTAACGAGACTTTTATTGACTATCTCGAGTATGAGTGTTATATATCCAGATCCAGATGAAATGTTCAAATTTTTCTCCAGCTTCTTTTGAAATTATGTACCCCCTCCCCCCTCTCTCTCCTCCGTCAGATTCTCGTATATCGTCCATGACAAATTAGACGGACACAATAATAGAGAGAGTACGTGATACATGAAAAAAATTTAACTTGGTTAAATTTATCTAATTAAATGTACATAAGATACCGTCATTGGGGTGATTTTTCATGTGTCCGTTTTTATTAAATGTATTTTTTTTCTACAAAAGAAAAATGTAACACATCTTTCCACTCAACAAGTTTGAATGTCAAGATCAAGGGTATGGTTGAAATAAACTAATTTCAATTGTTGTGACTTTAATCACCTTTACAAATGATGGAATCTCATTATCATTACCAAAAAAGTAATGACATTCTTATGTACTACATAATATGTAGTTCAGTTATATCATTTTATTTGTAACTTTTTAATGGTGATGGTAGTTTACGCTAGACTGACCTTGTAAATTGTAATTTTAAAGTTGATAATTTGTATTTTTTTAATAGAGTCTATAAATTATAGCTCAACTTGATTGTCCTCTTGTAATTTATTTGAGAAAAAAATTTACTTTTTTTGTACTCTTTGTAGAGATTGAGATAAATATTAAAATTGATATGAAATAAAGTTATTTTAAAAATGATCCAGTTTTTTTAAATAGTGAGTATTTGAGCACGTCTTTGTAATTAATGTCATTATTATAAATAATTTATTTTCTAAATAGAAAATTGTTACAACGACAAAGGATTAAGAAGGATCCCCTTTCTTTTTTTTCTCTAAGAATATTTTCTTGAACAAGTGAGACTGTGGGATACAACAAGATGCGTGTGGTGAACAAAAATGAATTTAAATTGAAGCTAAAATTTGAGCCCCTCTTTTTCTCAAAGAGGAAGAGTGATAAAGATAATGATGAGGATAAACCATTCCCAAAAAAAATTAATATTATCTAATACAACATTCTAAAAGATTACACATATCCATCTTTCCCTTCCAAGTCTCTTTTAACTTTGAGAGGAAAGAAGAAATTTCTAGTAAAATGATCATGTAAAAAATAGGAGAAATGGAGTTGGAGGTGTCTCTATAAAATTTTAAGTCTATTTTTTCAACTCAAGTTTTCTCTTTAGTTGATCTAAGGCCGTCTAAGGGTTATCCTCTGGAATTAGAGTTAAATAAAATATTTTAGAATATACTTAAGTACCGCAATATTGAAATTGTCTTGGAAAAAACTCTGAGAGAGACTTGCTCTATTTTTTGTAGTCGTACTTGTACTATTTTTTGAGTACAAGTAACGAGTACCATGTAAAAATTTCTTGAATTGGAGCACCTCTGAAAAAAAAGTATATAAAAAATAATGTTTTTGGCTGTGTGTATCTTTTTTTTTATTTTTTGGGATGAACGACTATTAGGTGAATTGAATGGGCTGAGAAGATTGTGAAAAGCCATAAAATAATCTGTTCTTGTTTAAAAAGATTAGATGCTTCGTTTATTTCGTTGTTTCATTCACATCTATATCTTTCTCTCTCTCTCTCTCTCTCTCTCTCTTCATTTCATCTTCATACTTCAAATTGGCTTTCCTTCCTGTAGTCCTCTGGCTTCTGTAGGGAGAAATATAATTTTGTATGAGAAAACTTGCAAGTTTGACTATGTACAGAAAATATTTTTTTCTGTTTCTGAATAATAAAATTTCACTTTCCAAGACATACAAAGTCTCATCATATTGCATTACACACTTTATGTTCACATCTTCCTCTCTCTCTCTTTTTCTCTTATGTATATAGAAAATAGCTCATGGATTAGACTTGTTTATTTATAGTTTATTTATATGATGATGATGTGATATCTAATTTTTATGCTCTCTCTCTCTCTCTGTATTGTATAATATTGTACTATTGTGTATATGTATAAACACGCGTAGAAGAGTGGACTCAAGCGCTCTGACCTCAATACTCATTTGAATTAGCTGACAACTTGGTAAATTTTCTGTCAGTCCTATCATCCTCAATTATTATCAGTTGTCCCTAGTCTTGTGTGTGTGTGTAGTTGTATCGAAACTGCAGAAAAAATTGTTTTTGAATTATTTTTCTTGAGTCATACTAATTTTATTTTTAAATTATGTGCACTGACACATTTACTACAAACTGTTACAAAGTCTTTTGTCATTTCATGAAATATGATATTTTATTATTATTTTAATTATAAATTTTTAACTCTTGGGTGCATTTTTTAAATGTTTCTCTTTATTTATTGTAAATTGTAATGTGATATCTACAGAAGCCGCACGACCCTCTCCCCCTTTCTCTCTCTCTCTCTCTCACCCTCTTCCTCTTCAAGTCGTAAAAGTTTGTAGATGGGATTGGGTAGTTAAATTTAATTTTCGTAGGATTTGAATTTGTAGTTATTGTAAATGATCATGTTGATGTATGTTTAGAAACAAGTAATAGAGAGAGAGAGAGAGCAATATAATATATATATTTATATTTTTCTAAAAAAAATGTTTTGAGAAAAAAAAGGAATCAAAGACAAATGTGATTACATTGTAGGCTTGTAATTTAGTTTGGAAAACCATCATCACTGTCATAAAAACGTGACATTTTATGAGCAACAAGAATATAATAGAAACATTTTTTTTTCTTCTGGGATTAAAACTACATTTACAGTTTTTATTTTTTATTTTATCTTCTACGTGTGAGGCCTCCTTTTTTTCTATTTCCTTATTCAAACTTGTAAATTTTACTGGCTAGAAATTGTACTGACTGGCAACTCATGAAAATGTCAAATGGACGATGAGGGAATTAATTTAATTATTGAAATTTCATGGGACAATTTTTTTCAACTAAGAATAAAATTGTAAACTCCATACTCCTGTACAAATATGACTCATCATTTTTTTTGTAAAAACAGATTACATGACATTTTTTGGTCTTTTGCTATATCTGACAAATAATTTTAGATAAAATAAAGGAGAAAGTCCTTATTTTATTTCTTTCTCTTTAAATATTTCAACTGTTTTGTATTACAAAATTGTAGCGAGTAAGTTGACACGTAGAATATCGAATTGAGCTTCTGGTTGTGAGATTTGTTTTCTAATGACTTTGCATTGCAACTGCAACACAAAATTTTAATTTGTTTGTTGAATATTAAAAGGAATATGACCTACTCTGTGCATTAGTATTTGTCTTGAATAAGTGTAATGTGTAATGAAATTACTTAATTTTTAGTGTCAACATTATCATACAATTTATGAAGTCTCAAATTTACACTGTTGGTGTTTACAACTCTCTCTCTCTCTCTTGTAATTGGTCGTTTGTTTAATTCTCTCAAATTATTTTAACTATAACACAGCCAACATGGAACAGAAGCAAAGGAATAATTTTACTTGATTATTATTACCACATTAGATGCAACACTGCAATTGTAGCTAAAATTACAAAGTAAGTAACATAACCCGTACAAATAGAAAAAAAAGCTTGACTCTTCATATAAATTATCTTAATCACTATTGACTCATCTTTTTTTGAAGACTAATATAATAATTGTTGACTATGAATGTTGACAAATTTGTTTCTTTGACTCATTTAATTTATTCTTGGTCAAAGTCCATCTTTTGTTACATATCAGTACAAAATAAAAATTTACATGTATTAAATTTAATTTATCAATTATTTCTAAAAATTGCATTCAAGTAAAAATAAACATTCGCTACAACAAATAATAACAAATCTTATCTAATATTAAATCTTTTGTAATAAAATTAATGATTACAAAAAAGATTCTCTTGTGTTTATTTGAAATCCTAGAACTATGAGCACATGGTACGTGAATCAAGAAGAGTTTCCTGAACAATTGTTCACGTTAACATTTTCTCTTTCATTGATCCTTTCCCTCTCAGATATAAATATACAAATGTAACATACATACATTTATCTGTATACCTTGAATATTATTCTCTAATCTTTCATTCATATCAAAAAATTTCTAAGCTATGCCATTGTTTTGCCAAAAAGTATAATAGACCGAGAAAGAAACTACAAACGTGTTTAGAGAGAGAGAGAGAGAGAATGTAAAGAAGAAAAAAAATAAAAGGGGGAAAAAGAAAGAAGAAAAAATGGTTCAAGTCTTGGAAGATCGACGTAACATGTTCAAACTTTTCGAGTTACTGCCTTCTGCTAAATCGACAGTATACACGAGACAGACAGAGTTTCTTATCATCTCCCTTTGAATACTACAGATTCTGATATAACCACACAAAATAACACATGATACGTACACAGTGTGTGTACGTTTGTACACATTGGGAGAAGAAGAGACAAGCTTAAATCTTCATTCCCATCTCACTTGCATCTTGCAACTTTTTTTTTCATCCTATATAATCTCCCCCTCCCCCCTCTTTGTGATTAGACTCAGATTTCCTTCTTCCCATTTTACTCTCTCTCTTTCTCTCTGTCTTTATCTGTGTCTGTCATAGTATAGACTAGAGCGGATGTACACTATTTTAATTCCTTTTTTTTTGTACTTGTGTTCTGGAGTACACAGGTCAACAACTCAAGTTCCATTTTATACCCCCCCCCCCTCTCTCTCTCTTCTCTTTTTTTCCTATGTCGTCAGAAAGACAAAATACAATCAAAGGGATTTGTTTGGTGAGTTAAAAGAGAATATTTTAAATCCAGTAAGGGAAATAAATCAAAAAAGACTTATCATCATCATCATGAGAAGAGTTTTGTAAGTGGGACTAACTAGGATTAAAATTAAGATATCGAGTTTTTTCTTCTCTCGATGACTGTGACCTTCCATCCACATCCATTCAATCATCTTGTCCTTCCTGGATGTACTCAATTCTCAATTTGATCGTTGATTCCCATTAAAAAAAGTTTCAGTCTAAGTTCGTGTCTCGTGTCTCAATATGATGAATGAGGGGTTTTTGCAAGTGACTTTGTGTGTGAGTGTGTCACATTTTTGAAATATATGAAAGTGGCATCACAGAAGCTTTTATTAATTAAAAGACAACTCGTCATTCATCTTGTTGGATTAAGTTTTTGAAAAAAAATAATTAAAAATAAAATACACCGAAAAATTATTATCGTAAGTTCATATTTTAAATTAATTTTCTTTAACTTTATTTTAGATTGACAAATGGTCAGTAATATAAAATAATGCGGTTTATTTTTTCATTATTATGTGATTAGTGATGATATTTGAAATTTTATGTGATTTTTATTACATTTTTTTTTGTATTTGTATTGTAGACCACTCAATTTTGGTAAAGTTGTTTTAAAAAAATACAACAACAAAATTTGAAATTGATTTTTATAAAAAAATATACCTAGACGGGATGTAGGAAGGAAAATCATAAATTTGTCTTCTTTTTTTTTGAAAATTTCTATCTGTGGTTTTAAGTTGTGTCCATAAATCTTGCCCCTTTTTTATTGTAATATCTCTGATGAATGAAAAGAGTAATTGGAGGAACGTGAGTGGAGTGTGTCTGACGGGGTATTTTTTTGAAACTTGTTTAAAATATTTAAGAGAGACAATTTTATAGATAATTGTGTGGTCTTGAAGATTGTGTGTGGTTTCAAAATCTCATTTTGTGGAGAGATTCTTTTTAAAACGAAAAATCTTGTTATATAATCTTTAACTATACATACGAGTACAGATTACTAAACATGTAAAATAAGAGAAGAAAGTAAATTTACATGTTGGAAAGGAATGACACTTAATTGTCAATTGATGACAGATATTGGAAACCAATTAGAGAATTGAAATGGAAACTTTCTTGACAGCTCAATGGGCTACCCCACAAAGCTCAAAGACATTTACGATGGAGTTTTTTTTCGGGGAAGGAGTTTTTACTTTAATGACTCTACGGTCCATTGCCAGTACACATTTTTACGTAAGTCCCAGTGGGCCATTTCAATACTTGAACAGAAAAAAATTAGGACATTTCTTTATTTACTCCATTTACTGTTATTTGGTATAAAGTCCAATGTTCACTTGAGAAAACAAAGAATAAAAAGAAAGAATTTTGAAAGAAATGTACAGAAAATAATGAAATATTGATGAATTATTATGATTTCATGTACTTGAAATGCTTCAAATTTCCACAGAGATTGTTTCTGGACGATTGCTATGGGTGACATTGATCTCAGTTCATCATTTATCAAATTTTACCAGATACGACTACCATGACATTATATTTTTACGACTCCCTCCCCCTGCTTTGACTTGTCTTTATAAATTATAATACGAGCTGCCTGTACTTGTACAATGAAATAGTACAGCTCATTGGGTTACGACAAGGCTATAGTGACAAAGATTCTCTCTCTCTCTCTCTCTCTCTGTGAGATTTACAAATGTTGGGGTGTGACAAGCCAATAAAATATTTCTTGGGTTTGTTTGACACACCATAAGAGATTACTCTGACAGGTTAAATTAGTTATGAGACATACACAAACGATAGAGTGAACGATTTTAAATTTCAAAACAACAAAAGTTGTCAAACTTTTTTTAAATTTATTTATAGGAAATTCTCCGTAGTAAAGTTTAAAAAAACATGTTCATATTATTATACAAATTACGTGTCAAGAGGATTAACTTATTTGTGAATGAAAATGACAAAACATTTATTAATTTATAAAATTGTCTCTTCTTTTTTATGGGTTAAATTTTTTCTTTAAAAAATTAAACATCCTTCACGTTTTCAGGTTGTTCACACCATGTGTATCAGTACTGTCAGTAGATTTGTAGGAAGTCAAGTGTGCATATAAAAATTCCAATACTTTGTACATTGTAGAATGAGTAGAATTTGGGACTCTTTCAGGCACTGACACAAACCACCAAAAAATATTCCCAATGCCACTCTCCCTCTCCTCAGAGACTTAGGACGTTTTCTGTTTTGTGAGAGTCTATTTCTGTTGGAATGAGAGCAATATATTGAGAATTTTGAGAGAGAGAGAGATTTGTATCTGTAATGTGTACATTTGTATTACAGTAACAAGTTTCAATACAAATTTGTTGAGATGAATTATTTTTTGAGAATGAATAAAAAAATTCCAATTCAAGAAATCACAAGAGACAGTCATGACATGTTGACTAATTCTGTTTTCTCTCTTATCACATTTTGCAAAAACTTTAGAGAGAAAAGAGACACGTGCAAAATCAACTCCATCTCATTCATCAGTAACTTGCTCTTTTACTTCATGAACAACAAATGATAAGCAAGATGTAAGAAATGTGTGACGTCATTTCTAGTTTCTGGTTTGTTTTATACAAATTGTCAATTGTCTTTCATGTTTCACTACTCCAAAGAAATTAAATGATAGTGAGAGCACTACTAAGAGGAAATTTTCAATGAAAATATTCTTTTCATCAAAAATAATAAATCAAATTATTTTCTGTAGTTACTTTTACTTTGTTTGAACCCACTGAAAGAAATGTTTAAAGAGCAAAAAAAATTGGAATCTAAAAGTTCAGTTTGGATTGTAGATCATATTTACATAGAAATAAATAAATAATAAGCAGTGTTTTTTGACAAATTACACTTTTTTTCTTAAATGAAATATTAGGATTATTATCCTGTTAGTATGAGTTGAGACTTGAGTTTTTCAGACATATTATTTATTCATTTTCCTTCCATGTCAGAGTTCTCCATTTGCGTAGGCGTTTGCTATATATCAGTACGTACAATATCATTTTGATGCACAAAATAATTTATTCCCCATCATCATAATCATAAAAGGCGTCTCTACTTGTTTATTTAAACTGTAGAGAGATAGAATGGTTTAAATTAAAATGATTATATTTTTTATCCAACTTTACAGCTTTAAAGAAGAGACTAAAGGTCAAGAGAGAGAGACACTCGTTTGATCTATGGGCTGGAAGATAATTTTTTGTGGTCATCATTACTGTTTCATCACTGGAGAGGAAATTTGACAGCTTATTTAAGTTTTATAAAAAATAACGTTGAATCTGAATTTTATTCAATATTTTATAAAACTAAAACAAAGGGAAAGTTTACCAGTTGAACTTTTGTGGTAAACTTTGGGTGTCAAAGTGTATTTTATGATAAAAACAATGAGATGATACATTTTGGCGTCTGTATATATTAACACATGTAGTTTCCCTTTAAATTTGATACTTGTTTGACGATTCAATTCTTTGTAACACTGCTCCATACTTGTGCATCTATAAGAGAGAGAGAGAGAGAAATTACGTCATTTATTCGACTTGAAAATAAAGAATCTTGTGATCTTTTTTTTATCTTGTCATGTCATGTCTGGGTATAATGAATTGGGAGTGTGGAAAGAGATAAAGACGAAACAAGACGCAAGACAATACTCAATTCTTCGTCAATGATCCGTCACAGATTATATTTCATCTTATTTTTTTTGTTTCACAAAAGAAGTGAAATTTAAAACTCAATCAAATAATACGTAATAGTAATTCTCGTCCTTATCTGTAGAACAAGACAAAATGTTTTGTAATTTATGATCAAGTCAAATATAATGTCAATTGTGTACTAGAAATATTATTTCATACACAGTAAGATATAAAAATATAAATTGTGATTTGACAAGAAATTTGATATTCTCCATCACAATTGTAAGATATTGCTGAATTTTTAAATTAATTTATTTGTTAGTCAAATTAGCAAATTTGACGTTGCTAATAATAATTTGTCTGATATTTTACGACCATATTGAGTATAAATAATAACAATTTCTACATACGTAGAATATGATACAATTTAAGAGGGAAAAACAACTGAAAATTTGTTGATTGAGGCCATAGAACTATTTTTCAAAAAAAATGCATGTCATCATCAGCTGACGACATGCATTGCCATTTGCTAGAGTAGAGAAGGAAAGCGTGTACTTAAAAATTTAACTGGTCAAGTAGCTAAATTTAATTGATGATTTAATTGACCTAAATTGACTTTTTATGACAATTTATCTCGCTCTTTCACACACATATCATCACCATCACCATCAACACTGAACCTGTCAACTGAAAACTTTTTTTTTTGCCTTGTCCTTGGACTTTTATTTGTTTTGATCGTATTATAGACACTACTACTTACAATACAAAGGGACTGCGTGTAATAATTTTTGCAAAAATTTTCTCTCTCGGCTTCCTTTGAAACAGTTGGAGCACTTTTATCTTGTTATTCCCCTTTATTTCACTCATTCATTAAAAAAGGAGGAAACGAACAAGGTCAGAGTTGGGTATTTGATACTGTGAAAATTTTAAAAATAAAGTTAAAACTTATTAAATTTTCCCCAAAAATCATTCTTGACATGCATGAATGAGTACAAAAACCACGTTTTACCTCCTACACACTGTGTATGTACAAGATGTAGAGTTTTGTACGTGACTAATAAACTAGACCTCCAACATTTCTCCCGACTTTCCTACATAAAAACCAGTCATGTGTAACCAGGAGAGAGAGAGCGGAGAAAGTCTCGTAAATTTTGAAAGAGGTCCAAAAAAAATTTAAATTTAAAGCTAGACTTCTTGTACTTTTCCAAAAAAAATATGTTGCACATTGTATTTTGTATAGAATGTCCATATTGTGTTGTGTGCATTGTCATTTGATAAGGTTGGATTAGAAGACTGTCGGAAAATCAAACGTTACGTACAAAATTCTCTTTTCTTTGATCATGATTTTAACATTGAAAAGACTTTTTCTGAGAATCCTCAACTTTCTCTTTGGCTTTTTACTAGCTATGCCTTGGGCAAAGACTTGACACAAGTTGAAAACTTGTAAAGTTGCAGGGCTTAATAATAATAAATCAGAGGGATTGAGATAGAGGCCGAAACCAGGAGTGGAACCGTTCCACTGTGATCGTCCTAGTTTGTGGTTTGGGGCATTCGGTTTTTTTGTCATTTGGATAAAATTTCATCGGTTTTTTTTCTCTCTCGCTCTTTCTCTCACTTTCAACCTGATGAACATCCTGCGTGTCTTACTTATCCGATAGACTCCTCTTTTTTTAACTGAAATTATTTTGTGTTCTTCTTTAATTTAAATTTGTAAATTGTAATGTTTTGACACAAAAATTTATTTGAGAATTTGGAGTTAAATTATGAATTAAATTTTGTTATTTCAAAAAATTGTAAAGATGTTTTGTACCAAAATTTTTCTTAAAATTCACTTCACATTCAAGTACCCATGTTTTTTTTCAAGTCAGTTCACTTGCCACTTCAAAAAAATAAAGGCCTAACAATCTGTCTGACAACTCTTCAGTTTTTTTCATGAATATTTCCAGTCTGAAAAGTTGTTAAAAAATTGAAACCGGTTTTCATGACTCTTTGTTTCTGAGAGTTGAAAAAATTAATTTGTATATTAATGGAAATAGATGCAGTAATTTACCTAGTCTTCATTCCCTTCATGTTTGATGAGTGAATTTGCAATTAAAAACGTGTGGTTACTTTGTTAAAATACAATTTGTAATATAAATTGTTCATGTTCTTGTTTATTGATGGATTGAACAGAGAAAAGTTTCTGAAAAGTTGCGACCAAGTTGAAATTTCTGTCATAGAATTTTATTCTGTAAAATAATATTTTCACCAATCAAGTTTATTGCATTAAATTTTTAAAACGAGTCTAGAGTATTGTCAATGCGTCACAAGTTTGTTTTATTTTCGAAGAAATTCAAAGAAATTCCTTTTCAACCAAAAAATTTTGTGGTAGTCTCTAAACCTTCTTCTCTGGAAATTCAATGTGACTCAATTCATCGAATTGAGTCATATACAATAAAATTGCATAGGTAGTTACACTTTTGTCGACTTCATAGCATTTTTTTTACTTTCTCCAGCCCCTGTACAAATGGAAATCTTGATTATTTAGCTGATTCCTAAAATAAATGAAAGCTCTATAAAATTTTTTTGCATTAATAATGATGAATGCTGAGTAGGTGGAAAAATGACATTTGATATTAAATTAATTAATAACAAAGTAACATGATAAATTTTGGAGACTTTACCACCAAGCTTTCAATTTTCAACTGACCAACTTCCATTTGCGCTCCATATTCCCAGTAGCAAATTTCCATTTATTTTTCACTATCCCTATTTGACTTGTGCATCAGTATTATCTTACCTTTTTAACACTTGCCACAGAGAGAGAGAGAGAGAGAGAGACAGAGAGAGAGAAAGAGCATAATCCACAACGGAACTGGAGAATCACCACTTACGCTTTTAACCCTCCTACATTCTCTCCGTCAACCGTGTCATTCTTTAAAGTGGGGTTAGAGCCAGGGGTCATGTTGAAAAATATTTTTCAAAAAAAAAAATAAAGTACAGAATTGATGGATCTGTACCATCTAACTAAAGAGTCTAAAAAAAGTCAACTTGTTCAGTCGTAAGCGGATTACTGTGAGATTTTATACATGAAATTCTTAAGAATTTTACTAACATTTCATCCAAAGGATTATTAGGAAGGCAACAAGTCTAGGGGTAAAAGGTAATACAGACATATTGAAAAAGAATAAGCCCCCGTCAATTCTCCTCTTGACCTCCTGAGTCTCCTGTGTTGGCTTACGTAATTTTACTGTAGAAAATACTAAAGAAATCTTTTTTTTCTCCTTTTGTCAAAAATCTATTCTTCTCTATCTTACGACAAACAGCGAAGAAAGAAACTTTGAATAGAAAATAAACAAGAAAAATTGAACCAACATTTAAGCCTTTGAACTGTGCTCTTGTCACAAACAATTTTGTACAGAAAAAGTTTATAAATCAACTCAAATATTTTGTAATATTTTAAATAATATTTTTATTCATATCAACGCAATCATTCAAGTGTCATCTACAATCCCATGAATTTTACTCAATTTGATTCTAAAATTAATTTTATGTCTAGTTGAATTTAGTACATTTTTTGTAGACCGCTTATTCAACTCATAGAATTCAGTAAATTATTATTTTTACATTAAAGCTAGACAAAAATAAGTTTCATTCAATAACCCCCAAGTCATTTTCTAGTTTTTTAAAAAATATATCCCATCATTTACAAAATTAATGGTCAACTTTTTTTAATACCACAGAATATAAAATTTCTGGACAAAATTGTACCCTCTTTTGTTACACCAGTCTTAATGAGGAACTGAGGCGGATGGGAATTGAAATTAATTTATTAATTAAAAAATATTTTCAAACAATTGAGAATCTCGTCCAAGATCTCATTTTACAAATATAGAGCTCCAGATATAAAAAAATACAGATACAAGAGTACCAGCACATGAGGAAATTTAACGGATGTATGGATGAAAGTAAAACTGAATGGGACATGTGTCCCTCTCATTTGTATGAGTTGGAGAGCGTGTGTATGTGTGTGCATTTTAAAAGGAAGAGTTGAACAAGACTTAATTCTATTTTATGTCACTGACCCCTCATCGTTGGATCAACTTTAGAAAGATATTTTGGCCAACATTTTTTTGGGGGTTTCCAGTTCAAAATTTTGGATAGCAGGTGCTAAGTATAGTACAGATATGTACGTTGCAGTTGTACAAATAGTCTCTAGAATTGTGGTAATTTAATTTTGTAATAAAATTCATTGAATTGAGGAATTTGGCGTGGAATGGGTCAGACTGGTGAAATGATTCTATTTGTGTACTCAAACAGAAATGAGCCAAGAGGAGGACGTTAGCACTCAAGTGGACACAAAATTCCATTTGACTCTCGTTTCACTACCACTCGAATGAGCATTCTTCTCATTTCAAGAGTTAGCAATGTTAATCTCCTCACTCTCTCTCTGTCTGTATTATGTTTGGCTTGTGTTAATGAAATATTTTATAATCATATTAGGTTCAAGGCTCTTTCTCACTAGACGTCAACAGCTTGTGATATTCATCTCCACAACTCTTGTTTTTCTCGGCATTAAAATTTTTAGTCTGTGGAAATCAAAAAAGAATTAAATTTATTCCAAATATATTTTCCCTCCCAAACCAAAGTGAACTGCCCAAGTCAATATTTTTTAGTTTAATATTATTTATTTTCTATATCTCCCCTTCATATTCATTTTAGAGGTAGTAAAAATAAATAAAAGTATAAAATATTCAGTATGGCACAATAAACAACCAAAGAGGTCAAATTGGGAAGAACCTTTGGGAAAAAGAGAAACAAGAATTTGACAATAAAAATAGAGATCAGATTATTTTATTATTCCATTTTATTCCTTCAAATCTTCTTTAGTTATAAAGGGACAGAGAGGGTAGGGAGACAAGTAAGAATTTTATTTTATAAAAATCGATTCAGTTTCAAAATCCTTGTCTCGTAATAATTTCACTATATGGGTAAAATTTTGCCAATTGTAGACACTTCGAGTTTTTATGCATTTTGAGTATTATACATCAAAATAACGCAAATCATTCAGGCTACAAACTGAACTGA
>JAQIVZ010002710.1:0-18645 GCA_034700945.1 Arrhopalites spinosus | reverse complement strand
GTATTTTGTGTTAAAACAATAATTTATAGTTTATATCTTTTTCATGATGATAAATTGAAATGAATAAAAATTCAATTTCAATACAAGTGTAAATAAGAGTCTTGTTCTTATTAATTAAGATTATGTACAATTTCACTAACTTCACTAAAAAATGTAAATTAAACTTTTAAAATAAATTGTCGTCAATAGTAGTCTCGTCACACTATGCTCAGCATGTGTATCGTCAGAACATACTCGTCATATGTACCCACGTCAGAAGTGTACACTCGGACAAAATGTACTCGTCAGAAAGTCGGCTCGGCAGAAGTATCCTCGTCAGAAGTGTACACTCGGCAGAATCCCCGATTACCTTCTCTTTCACATTTCCTTTTTTTTCTCAACAAGAATTTTAATTTGACAGTTAAATAAAAATGAAAAGTTTTTTTTCCTATACAATTTTTTTTGTCATTTTGAGAATTGACAAAAAGTTGAGAAATTTTCTCTGGGTGTAAAAGTTGAGTTTTCAAGAGTGGGCACTTTAGAATGAAATAAATGTGAAAAGAATGAATTGTACTGGAGGCTCCAGTTGGTTGACTGAGTTTAGTCTGGTCAGACGAATGTTGACACGGGGCCAAAATCAATGAGATAAATTTGCATATTTTCTACTCTAGCCCTCCCAAAGTAGAAAAAAAATTAGAGAGAGAGAGACAGAAAGGAAATGATAAAATCTCCTAAACCGCTTTCTCTCTTTCTCTGTAAATCCTTTGCCTGTGAGTATTTAGTTGTTGGTGGGAGAGTGAAAGAGTGTGTCTCACATGGTAGCCAAATGGTAGAAAATGTTTTTTGAGAAATTGTCTTGAGCCCACTCTCCACAACATGGCAAGTCTGTCCTCTCTCTTTTTACTTGAGCTCAATGATTCCTCCCTTCCTGTGGTTTCTCTTATAGGTAATTAGTCTTTTGCATCGATTCTCCAATCTCTGATTTCACTTGTGGAGATATTTGTCTCTCTCTTTTTGTGCGTCAGGGTGTATCCTGAAGGGTTGGAGAGAGAGGAGGGGGAGGGGGGTACTATATCAGTGGAGTAGCCCTGCGTGTGTTAAACTATATAAATATTTATGTATATATATAAATAGTCACCCATCTGTGAAAATAATGCACGGCTTTAGAATGCACAACTACCCGCCAACTACACACAAGAGAAAGAGATCGAGTGAGGAGGGAGAAAGAGATAGAAAGTCATGGGCATGACTGCGTAAGACTCTTGTAACTTGGTCATTATTTATTCTGTGTGTGTGTGTATGGCTATGCAAATCTCAGTCTTTATTGGTCACTCTCAGAAAGGGATAGAGGGAACAACAATCATTCCATCCAACATTAATCTTTTTCCTTTCTCTCTCTCCAAATCTCGCTTTTTCGTGTTTCTCTACTTTCTCTACTTGAGAGAATATGGGAAAAGCAGAGACTACTCTCTCTCTCTCTCTTCCCTATTTACATGGCCATCATGCTAATTGAGCCTTTCTATCTGTGAGAGAAAGTCTGAGTCTTAAGTTCTTGATTGATTAATTGAATTTATTTCAACACTTTCACCTCTGTCCTCTTTCTGCCCTTTTTATTTTCTCTTTCTTTCTTTTACTTTCCTCGAGTCAAATTGTATTCTTAAAATTATAAAGATGACTAAAAGCTCTAAAAATATTTTTTTTGAGAGGAATACATTTTAACGGGATGCAAATTTTTCCTTGAAAGTAAAACTTTCATTTTTACTTTCTCTACGTCAAACACACACACACATAGATGTAGTTTAGTTAGGATCATGGACAGCTGGAAGAGTAAGTTTTGAGACTGTGTAGAAGGGGTACGTGGAGGAGAGTTAATTGGACAGTGGCGCAAAGAGAATAGATCTACTTGATGAGAATAATATGATTTGTTCACAAGTTGTATTGTTCAACTTTTTGTAAGAAAAGACGAGAGAGAGACAACGGAGAAACTGAGATGAAGAAGAGAGAGAGAGATTATCTTGTTGATGCTAAAGTTTCTCTTTCTAAAAGCTCATCACATGGAGAGAGTATGGAGCCATCCGGAAAATCTCAAATGAGCTTTTCTATTATTTGATGAGGCTTTTGTATGTGCGTATTCTCATGATTCATTCCATTAGGTGTTAATTTCTCGTCTTGTTTTCTTCTTCATACCAGCGTGCCTTCTCTCCAAAAGATCAGAGAAAGGAGTTTCCCTTCTTCCTTCCTTTTCAATTGTAAAGGCAAAGACTTTCTCTCTCTCTCTCACTGTCTTTTCTTAAGACACAACCCCCCTCCAATCTTTTCCAGTCTTTTGTTTCACCCATCCTCCAGTTTCATGTCGACTCATAGAGAACCAAAACCCAAGATTATGATTTTCACTTTCACCCCCTCACCCATTTATCTTATCTTGTTCTTGTGGTGCAATTAAGTGAAATTCAGGAGACCACCCATGTCTATCTCTTTAATTCTTTCTCTTCAAAAAACACAGAGAGAGAGAGAGAGTGAGGACAAAAAAAATTTCTACATTTGAAAAGGGAGGGAAGGAATATGGCTGGTATGAAATGAAAGTGAGGAGAGAAAATATTTTGAAGAGGGGGGGGGGAATCATTTCTATTTTTTTTATACACAACGAGTACATATTTTTGAGATATGAGCACAATAATTTCACTGCCTCCATAATTTTTTATAAATGGTAGTAACAAAAGGTAGGAGGAAGAGGAGGACGTCATAAATTCAAGCTCCTAATCCTCAGTGTGCCCATGTTGTTTCACACACACATGTAAAAAAACTATATAGGACTACAAATGCCCGCTTGTTTCACATAGTCCCCATGTTTTTTATGTCACAAAAACATTTGAATGGGGGAGGGATGGAGTTTTATTGTTTGTAACAGACTGAGAGTCATAATCCTTTCTCTCTCCCTTATCACCATCATCATCAACAGCAGGAGAAAGTAAAAAAAGGGGGGAGGGGGTAGAGAGAGAGAGGAAGTGGGGGAGTAGACAAGACAAATCTTATGAGGGAGGAAGGACATTTACTTTCAAGTTGAGAGTGAAACAGAAGCACAAGCACCCAAACAGGAGCAATAGTGGATTCCACACTCTCCCATTTTCTATCCCACCCGAATTTTACATCAAAAGCACTAGAAAAATAATCAATGACACAAGGCAAAAAAATATGGAGTACGAGGAGAGAGAAAAGAAAAGAGAAAAGTACTCGAGAGAAAGGGAAAAGATAGAAGAATATACAAGTAGTCTTTCTCTTTCTCTTTATCTCTATCTGTCTTGCTTCTTTTACTCTCTGTCTCTTTTTTTTCCTTTTGATCTTTACACTAGGAATCGATAGACACTCTAAAATCATGGAATTAGCACGAAAATGTTTGTCTTATCTCCCTCTTGGACTCATCCATCTTTTTTTGGGCCATCTTTTTTTCTTGTTTGTTTTCTCCTCCATTCTCCCTGTCTTCCCTTTCGAGGCTTCTGTGTCTCTGTCCCATTATTACCCTCTCGCTTTCTCTTTTTCTGGGCTAATTATCATACATTATCATTCATCAATTCCCATACGCTCATCAATTTTACTCAACCCTGTCCCCCCTCCCTCTCTCTATCTATTCAACTTCTTTATTCTTTGTACATAAAGAAATTGATTTCAATTTTCATTCATTTTCAGATTCCATCGAAAAGAAGGTGACGGAAATTACAAGATGGAGATGAAAATGTAAAGAGTGGACTAGTTGAAAAATTTATATAAGAAAAATAAAAGAGAAAGGAGGGGAGGACAAGAGTTACAATGAAGAAGGCGGGAACGGATAAGAAAAAAGAAAAATAGTGTTACGTCTATACTCAATGTGTAAATGGGTAAATAAAATTAGGAAAAAAAGAGAAAGTTGTTCCTCTCTCTCTCTCTCTACACTCGTGAGAGTGTGTAAGTGAAAAAAAAGGAAAAGAAGAGAAAGTGTAAATTGTGGTGTTGATGTTGGTGTGTGTATTTTAGGAAAGTGAAAGTTTGTGTTTGGGATATATACAAAGGAGGAGCAACATGGACCCATTCCTGTCAAAGTCAATGGTAAAGTTGTTGATGACGAGTGTTTTAAAGGGTGGATTGAAGGATGAGGGGAATGGTTTGGTGGTGGTGCAATTTGCTCTTGAGTTACCCTCGGTCGTTAAAAAAAGTGTTGTGAGATTAGATGAAAGAGAACAAGTGTCTTTATCGTCATGGTATTATTAAGTTACTCTTCCCAACGTAGACGGACGTCTAGAGGTGGTGGGAGTCGTAGTGAGTGGGGAAAGCGAAGCTATCGTGACTGTGGTGCTAGTACGAGTGTACATTCCAATGCTAATTACCCACGTCAGAGTGTCCTTCAATTGGACACTCTCCTTCGTGTTGGGAGTGGTGGCGGCTATGATCCCAGTGGATGTTGGCTCCTATTTTTACTCTTATTAATGTTCTCTAATGTATCTGAGGAATGTCCAACCGGATGTCAATGTAAATGGAAAAGTGGCAAAGAGTCTGTCTCCTGTTTTCGGGCCAGTCTAACCAAAATTCCTGTGGGGCTTGATTCGGGGACTCAGGTAACGTGTGTCACGTGCACAATGTGTTGATTTTATTTTTTTTAATTAGAATTTATACAATATCATTACATTTTGGCCCCCCTTTTATTTTTTTATATGTGAGCAGGTGCTGAACATGTCCGGGAATAGTATAAAATCGTTGCCAGGCCATGTGTTCCTTTCGTTAAATTTGTTGAATTTACAAAAGATTTATTTATCCGACTGTGAGGTATGTTGATACAATATGTATGTATGTATGTAAAGTATAGAGTAATATGATTGGATAAAAGGTTGTACACGTGACATGTTATGTTGATTGCAGCTTGTTTCCCTCCATCCCCTTGTTTTTAGCAAACTCACCAATTTAGTTGAATTAGACTTGTCGAGTAATGGACTTGAACTCATTCCCTCGCATACTTTTAGTGAAATCCCAGAATTGAGAGAATTAAAAGTCAATTCTAATCCCATCTCCCGCCTCTCTAATAATGCTTTTGCTCCCCTCCGTCGTCTCGTCCGACTTGAATTAACTAGTTGTCAACTCACTATTATTGAACCTTGGGCTTTTCGTGATCTTCGATCTCTCGAGTGGCTTCTTTTGGACAGTAATAAACTCCGTGTTATCATGGTGAGCCCATTTTTACTTTCTTTTTTATTCTATCGGCATCCCTCAACACACATTTCATTACATCATTTAATTATTGTCATCACAAATTCTTTGACACTTTCTCCAAAATGGAAACCAACACAATCAAGACAAGAGTCTGAGGAATCTGTAACATGATTAGAGTTACTAAAGTTTGATAACAACAATAATTTACTTTCTAATACTACATTAACTTAACCAACATGTACACATTGTACATACACTACAGTGTAGGTAGAGAGAGAGAACAATTTCCTTCCCAAAAAACTTTTTTGACTTTCACATCCTCACTCATCTGATCCCTCTCACTTTGTTAGTTAACGATACCCCATACTTTTTTTGGGGAGAAAGGAGAAAACATTTTTAGATTGAGACATGGCCATGAAAAGCTTAGAGTGATTTCTCTCTCAATACTTTTTCATGGATTTGGTCTTTGTTTCTTTTTATTGGAAAGCTTTGATGGTTTCATATTGTTGATGTTTTGGGGGTGAAAGACATAAAAACTTTCTCATTTTTCTTTGGTTTACTACAAAAAAAGAAAAGTAAAGGGAGCTGGTGTGTGTGGTGGGGCTCATTTATCAAATAAGTGGCTGGGAAAAAATCTGGGAGGGAACTATAAAAATAATAATAATGTTGTGGTGGTGTCAGCCACATGTTTTCATTGGATGGGGCTTTTTAGATGATGACTGTGTTGTGAAGGGAGTGAGTTGACATTTGTGTTTGTGTGTGTGGGTTGTTGGTTTTGTTGGGTGAAGCGATCAGATGTGACTGGCGATGAGAGGGAAAAGTGTAAAGATGGAGGAAGAAAGAGTTAAGCGGCGGCAATGTGGCACCACATGTGCACCAATGTGAGAATTACTTGGTGACTTATCACCAGCACAATTCACACACACACACTCTCTCTCTCCATTCAATGTTCCCTTCCTGGGCCCCAGTTATCTTCCCTGACAAGTTTTAGCCTTTTCCAAAATATACAACTTTTCAGCGTCGACGTTGATTGAGTAATATGATTACATTACATGTTAGAACTTTCCCTTTTACTTTCCCTCTCGCTTCCCATTCCTCTCTTTACTTTCTTTGCCTTCACTTTTTTTCCCTTCTTCCCTCTTATTCCCATCTCTTCCTCCTACACTTAGAAACTCGGGCTGAGAGACTTTTTCCCAAAAAAAAGGAATCCAAGACGACATGCCCTCACTGAGTAAACAGACAAAAGTAGAGAGAGAAAAAATTGAGAAGGAACATTTAATTGTCGCCTTTACCCTCTCTCTCTCTCTCTCAAACTACACGACCATTTCTCTGTGCCGAGGTTTTTGTCTGTGTATTTGTTGAGCCCTTTTCTCTATATTTTCTCTCTCTCTCTTGCAATCCCAACAATCTCTCTTTCCTCTTTTCCGTTGACTTAGTTCCCCAGTTAGGACCACACAAAGTTGCACAGTGTCAGTGGTTAGGGGAAGAAAACAGAGACAGTAATGACCAGAGAGAGAGAGAGAGTTAGCAAACCAAACTCTCGTCCTGGCTACCTATTAAAGTAAATAGTGACCGATGCTGGCTGCCGGTCTTCCGGAGAAAAGTCAACACCAAAAACTGAGAACTCCGTACACTAAACTAGAGAGAGAGAGAGGAATGGAAGGAAAAGGAGGAAAGTGTAAGGTAAAAAATAAGGAAGGGAAGGATGCTGATGGAATCCTCAAATCCTACCCAACCACCAAAGCCAGTCAATAACCTAAAAAACCATGTCAATCTAAACTTAAGCCCATACATATTATCCTCCCTTTCCTTCCTTCCCAATGTCTAGAATCCAAGTGGAGCACCAGAGAAAATAAGAGAAAGTGGAGAGAAAAAAAATAAGAAGGGAATCTAGCATGCAATGAAGAGTGTAAAGTAGAGAAATTTCAAGGGATAAAGAAAGAGAAAAAAAAGAAAATGGGAGTAGAGAATTCAGGCAATTTAGGGATGCCTCCCAGGGGCCACTCGAAAGACTCGAGCTATTCCATACTTTCTAAATATTTCCAACTTCTATCCATGACCAAGTGGCCACACACACACACTTTCTCTCTCTCTCTCTCTCTCTGTCTTTCTCATATACAACCAAACCCACACACACAACCCATTCTATCATCAATGAAATCCCCACCGTGCACTCCTTCAAAATTTACCCCCACCACCAACCATTTTTCTCATTCACACTCACTGTCACTAAATCAAAAAAAAGGAGCAAGATGGAGAAATTCAAGCAATGCTCCAATTCACAATCTTGTGTCAATTCATTCCTCTATTCCATTTTTTTGGATTTTTTTTCTTATGATTGACTTTTTTTTCTCCACTTTTTTTTGACTGTCTACAAAAATGATTTCTTACCATATTTTACTTTCTTTTTTTCTTTATAAATACATAAACTTTATTTTTTCTGTGTGTGTGTGTGTGTAACATGAAAAATACAAATAATGTGAGTTGGTTGAAATGGGCACAATAAAATATTTCTTTTTTTATCAAAACTGAAAAAGTACATTATATGCAATATAATAATATACAAATTCTTTTTTATTTGACCTTGTTTTTAAAAAAACAGCCTCTCTTCCCACTACAAAGTTTACATGGGTTAAAATTGAGTGGGAATCCATGGAATTGTTCATGTGCCCTCAAACCCTTGCGTGACTGGATGTTGAGAAATAATATACCCTTTGAAGGTGTCCCACCCACGTGTCAAGAGCCAAGAAGACTTGGTGGGAAATCATGGGATCGACTTTCACTCGACGACTTTGCTTGTCTTCCCAAACTACAAGCGAGTACAGAGGAAGAGAGAATTCAAAGGGTTATCGAAGGACACAACACAACATTTATCTGTCGACTTGAAGCCACGGCTGACACCCATGTAAGTCCCTTTCTCTTTTTTTGAATATATCTTTCAAGTAAAAAAAAGAAAGTTACATTTTGTATAAAAAAATAACAAGTATTCTTAGACAGCTTGCATGAATAAAGCCAAATAAACTTGTAAAGCTTTAGGGACGTAAATATTCTCACTACATGTCTATCCATTCTGTTGTAACAGCTAGAGCCACAGCTTTCTCTTTTTTTACATGGATGCATGAATACATTAAATTAAATTTTTTATTTCCTTCAATTCATCTCCCATGTACCATGCCTCCATGAACCCTTCTTACCCCCCACTTGGAATATTTTTAATTAACTCACTTTCCCCTTCCATTTTTTTTAGTATAACTTTATGTACTTCATGTACATAACAGTCATATAAATTTATCTTGAGAACATTTTCTCTCTTTCTTTTTTATTACGCTGCGTGTGCGTTCAAGAGATGATTCTAACATTCTCTCTCTCTCTCTCTCTTGTAAAAATCATGTATGTATAGTTTCCAATTATTTAACATGGGTTTAATTTGAGTGTTAAAAAAATGGCGGAGAAAGTTGACACATAAAATGAATGAGAGAGCAATTTGTATCATTTTAATTTCTCTCTCAAATTTTTTTTATTCTCTTGATTGATTAAATATCATCTCTTATTTTATTTTATACGGAGAAAGTTTAATTTTTTCTTTCAATTTTTATTCAAAATATATTTTAGAAATAAAAATAAATTTTAAATTGAATTAAAATTGACAACCTTTTATTTTTTGCTTCCTTTGCATGCTCCTTTTTTTCTTGATATTTATCATTTCAATCTTAGTTCCAATAGACGTCAATCTTCTTTGAGAATAAAAAAAAGGGAAAGGAAGGGCAAGATAAAAATTTGTGTAAATGTAGGCAATTCAATTTGTTTTGTAAATATTAAGTCTTTATTTTATAGATAAAAAAAACAAACTCAAACTATTGATTTATTTATACATGCCATATCTCTCCATGTATGGCCACTGTCTAACATGTAAAAAACAAAAATAAAAGTTAAACTTTACAAATTCTCAAACGTAGAAAAGTACAATTCTCTAATATTTTCTTTAGACAGTTTCTTTGTCAACAAATAAGGGAAAACCAGAGAGAGAAAGTTCATGTGTACAATTTTATCATTTGGGGTTTGTCAAGTAGAAAGAGAAAGTCAAATGATTTGAGACTATTGACAGTTTTTTCTCCTTTTTCCCTCAATCTTTTAATTCCCTTTTATGAGAAAGGAGAACACGATTAAAGAAAGGGATAATTCGAGACACAAAAGGAGACAAGTGGACGGGGGGTTTGTGTTAATATTACAAATTTAATGACAAATGTATTGTTAAAAATTGTTTGTTACAAAGTAATGAAAAGGACGAGGGGGAGAGAAAGACATTCATAATTCTATAGCATGTGTTTTCCCCTATAATTTCTCGTCTGCCACATCAAATCCTCAAATAACACAAAATTTTCATATATTATGTGTGTGTGTGTAGCCATGTCCATTTATTTTCTCTTAGCCTTAAACTAGACTTTCCCTCTGACTAGTTGATTCAAGTCATTTACATGTCACAACGTTTCTCCCCGCGTCAATGTGCTGTTGTCAAACACATCCATCAGTTGATTGTATTCATGGCCCATTGAAAGAAAAAAAACTTTTAATCATTTCAAAACTATAGAGAAAGTAACTTACAAGTATATATAGTGAAAGTGGTTTTTTTTTGAGATGAAAAGACGTGGTAAAAAATTTTTGAGTCCATTATATTAGTAACATGTGAGTCTATACTATTTTATTCTATGAAAAAAAAAATATGTTCTACTAATTTTCTGTAGCTGGTTGAATAGAAGAAAAAAGTCTTTTTTTCAAAACTTTTTCATTAGTAATACTCGTACAGTATCAAGTTTTTTTTTGGAGGGAGGGGGGAGGCAGTGCTTGAGTTTGTTGAAGTGGAAGCTGTAAAAAAAAGAGGAAGGAAGTTGTTTAATTATTATGTTCCATGAACACACACACATAAATTCGCATGTTGATAATTTGGTGTTAAAGTACCTAGTTTATAATAAGATAATATAGTAATAATTAAATAATACTCTTAAGCATGAATAAGTTCGCTTTCTCTCTTTCTTTCTTTTTTGTTCAAAAACCATGAGAATAATGACCATGCCTATTAATATACAATTTTTAAATGTATACAATGAATAGAATAATATATTTATTAAATGTATATTATAATGACGTACTTTAAGTATTAAAATGTTGTGTTTAATTACAGGTAACTTGGTTAGCTGGGAGTAGAGGAGTGACATTGACGAACGGAAGTAGTTGGAGTGTTGGTGGTGGTGGCGTCATGTTGATGACGACGACAAAGTAAGTGATTACAGATATTATTGCATAATTAAACTTTATAATATAAATTACTAGTCTATCATTTAATGTATCAAAAGAAAGGTGAGAATTTTACACATCAAATTCATTCAAAATGAATTTTCTTCGACTTTCTCCTTTCTTCGACAAGTTACCTGTACAATTCAATGAGTAAATTTTTTTTGTATCTTCTTTCTAGTTGGAAGGCTGACAACAACATGGAGAGGAGAATTGAAGAAGAAGAAAGTGAGAATGGGATTCTAGACAGGAGCTTAGGTATCAAGATATCCATCTTAACAGTTACTAGAGCCACAGCAAGAGATGCGGGTCTGTACACATGTCGGGGAGAAAGTCAGGCGGGCTCTGTGTCTACTAATTTTTCCCTCATTGTCCTTCAAAATAAGGCTGAAAATACAACAGGTAACTATTAAATAAAAAAATTCTCTCTCTCTCAAAAATAACAACAAAAAATTATGACTCAAGAGAAGAGTCTTGAAAAACACTTTGAATATTTATGACCAGAAATCCATATAAAATATGTGTCGTAATTTTATTATTCTACATTTCCCCCTCTCTCTCTCTTTTCATTTTGTGTGTAATAAACCTAAAAGAAAAAAAAATGTTATTTTTTTTTTGCAAGTGAGAATAAAGAGATGTAATAATTTTGAGAGTACAATGGGGCATAAAGTAAAAGGACACAAAAGGGATAAATTATGTTGACCGTCAAATGGAAAATGGGACTGGTTGAAAATTTAAGACACAAGTAAGTATAGAAACCCCCCCCTCCTCAAAAAAGACGAGTGTAACCAGTCCAGAGAGCCAATGCTGAGGAAAGTGGCCATTTATTTCTGGCAGCGGGAGTCATTGGCGTGGAAGGGGAAGGGTGGGGAGGAGGGGGGGTTAGCTTGAAAAGTAGTCCGTGCCTATTGTACCCACAGAGAGAAATGAATTTTCTCTATAGTTTTATTCCTTTTATTATTACACTCTTAGTAAATTTCTCTCTCTCGCCTTGTCCTCCATGATAAGGGCTATAGGGAATAAAAGGGAGAGAGGGGGGGATTTGTTCATAATGATGTCTTGTGCATAGTGCAGCTGCATTATTTTGGGTGTAATAAATGAGGTTCTCTCTCTTGTTTCTGTTGGGAAAGGACGTCTTCTATTTACGGGGACTTTAGCAGCCGCCCTGCTGACAGTCCTTGCTTGTCTACTCCTTTTCTGTGTTTGCCTAGTGGGAAGGCATCGTCGGACCATGACAATAGCTCTGTCAATGAGAAATACAACAAATTCCACAACTCCACCCTCAAATGCCACCCATACAGTCGTCAATCATCAAATGGATAAGATAGAATTAAATCATTTTGGTAATATGAATCAAAATGGTGGTAATGGCCTACCCCCATCAATCCATCCTCATCATCAACACAATCATACAAATAACCTCTCCTCCCCCAATCCTAATTCTAGTCACATTATACGCCGGTCAAGTGAAAGGATTACTCGAGATTACAAAGCTCTTCCAACTGTTGACCCCGATGAACATGACCAATCTTCCTCACCATCCCAACAACAACTTTCACCATCCCAAAAACAACTATCTTTGGATGGCCCTAGTCTTTTACATGGTGATCGTAATAAAATAACAACAAATACAACAATAACAACCTCGTCTTCCTCTCCATCAACAAATTTTGGTTTTAATCTGAGGGAACCACAACAACAACAGCAGAGACAAGGAACATCCTGTCGTGAGAATAAATTTCCAGATCTCATTGATGAAAAAATGTCTCTGTCAACAACCACGTCATCCTCAGACTTTGACTTTGTCAGTCTCCCACGTCCCAATCGCAACCATGACATGTAAGCACGGGGAGTTCATGCTCCTCATTTTATTTTTTTTAATTCTATCAACTCAAACCTAACAGACTAGAGCTTGTAGTGGGTAGAACAAGAGAAAAAATATATATTTCTCTCTTATTCCTCCTTACATTATATTACATTATATTTATGGCTTATATCAATTTTAACTGCCTTCATTCCTCCATATTATGTATCTATATGTGTGTGTATACTAAATTGTAAGGGATATTCAAAAAAAAATTCTATGTATGTAAAAGTATAGCCACAAACTTTATGGTGCAGTAAGATCTTTTTTAAAACGCCTCCTCGTCCTCTCCTTTTTCTTTGGCCTCTCTCTCTCTGAGTCTGACAGGGATGAAAAAGAAAGTTTGTACTTTCTACATCTTCTTTCTCCATGCCTCCCTTTCCTTTTTCCAGGTTTTTTTTACAAGTTTAGGAGGCTACGGCTTACACTCTAATATTCTAACAGTTGCTAATCCCTTCGTCCAACACTGGCGTCCTTCTTTTTTTGGCTTTTTCCTAGTAAAGATGGTTGTGTATATATCTGGCAAGTTTTAGTGAGGCAAACAGCTGCTCCCAACTTGCCCATGAAATATTTTATGCACTCTTTCCATGTGCATCTCCCAATTCATGATTCTAAAGCACCGCTTTCTCTCGTCTACCCCCCCCTCCCCATCCCATTGCTCTTTCACAGCTGAAACTCTCTCTCTCTCAACTTGTCCGCAGTGTCTGTATGTAAGTATTTCTTCCTTATAAAAGAGAGAGAGAGCAAATGTGAAATAAGTTAATGCGTACAAATGGAGAAAGCTTGTGAGAGTTTGTATAGAAAAGAGGAGAGAAAATATGGGAGAGAAAGTTAAGTTAGTTACGGCTAGTCCGACTAAGAGGCGTATAGAAGAGGTAGGCGAAGGAAGGGGAGTGAGGAGAATAATAAATAAACAGAGTTATGAGAAAGCAAGCTGTAATGTAATGGAATTGCATGTGTTTAGGTACGACCCGTCCTCATTTCCTCATGTTTTGGCTAATCTTGTTCCCCCCTCTATTTTTCTCTCCTTTTTTTGGTCTCTCTCTCTCTCTGTGTTCTAGTAAAACTATAATATAAACATGTGTGTGGTGTGTTGGTCTTTTTTGGGGGGGATGTACAGCCGATCCAGCAACTACTTTCACCGGCGTGAGAGCCAGTCGCCCCTTCTTTCATCTAGTCATAATAATTCGTATGATAACTCAGTGGACACCCTGGCCTACTCTACCACTTCTTCTACTTCTTGTTTGCCACATGGTCAACAGCCACACTATCATCGTCTGAGCATGCCATCATCTCCCCTTCATGGGGGAGACCAACAAGAATTTTCTACCTCCTATGACTACCATGCTGCTCAATTGTTGGAGAAATTTCTTGAAGAATATCGGTACTACAAATATTTTCTTTTAATTTAAATTCAATTTTATAATTTCTCTTTAATTCATTCTCTCATCAAATTTAGGATTCTTCAATTGGAATTAATGCAAATGAGTGCCAGTCTGAATCAACAGCCAAATCAAGAGACAAATGTTAATCTTCCTCGTAATGACTCGTCGACTTCCAGTCATCAAAGTCAACAACAACAACAACAACATCAACAACAACTCAAATCCATACTCAAGACGACTCACAACAATAACTACATGTCATAGGTCAGTGACCTATAGTTCTAACATGTGTCATGTGATTCGTTCTTTTTTCTACTTTATAAAAAAACAAATACTCTGTACAAGAGAGTACAAAAAAACTTGAATACAAAAAAAAGAGTATGTACATAAAAAAAACTTCATGGTAATGTTGTTGTGTCTTGAAAAAGGCTCTAAAAAATGAACTTTGTCGGTTAATATTCTTACTACAATACATATATATATATTATATGAATATATATATATATTATAACTGTACCTTAAGAGATAATGTTTGTATCCTCGAGTTTTACGTGCAAATTAAATTTTCTGAGAAAATTTTACATCAAGTACAAAATTATCATTTTTGAAGCATTTAACATGCTCACTTTTTTTAAATTCATTTTTATGATAAAACTAAAATAACAAGCTCTTTTTCATTGACGCTAGTAGGTAGTCGTACTCGTAAAATGTTTTTTATTTTAAGAAGGTGAAGATGTGTAATTAATTCTGATTTCATGTGAGTTTGTATAGGTGACAAGTGAACCACTCAACTCTCTCTTGTCTCTAATTCTAATCTAATCAGTCTCTGCGTCTCAGTGATAAGGGATGCGGATGGGGAGGTACATACTTAGCATTATATGTGTTAGATATATAAAAAACTGCACGTCTTGAGGGATTGGAGAATTGCCATTGGAATCAAATCCAGTAGACTCTTGCAACCTGTGACTGTCTTTCTTATGTACCACCGCCAAAGTAGATTCCTCTCTCTCTCTCGCTCTCCATCTGACTTCCTTCTCACGCCACCAATTTTCCTTTCGTCCCGTCCGCGCCCTTTTCTGCTACATGGCACGGCAAGGTAAAACAAACAAGTGCAAGGGAAAGAAAGAAGGAAAATGTTACATTAAATCCAAATCCAATTCTACCACACTACCATGCCACTACTTTCCTTCTAATATCCCACACACAAATGATCCTCCACGAATAAGGAGGGGAATTGCACGTGCAAAGTTATTATTCTTCCAACTCTCTCTCTCTCTTATATTTATGTACATAGATTGCATGTAATATAAAATATAAGGTAAAAAATAGTTTCAATATAGTCAACTTGGTTATATTTTTTTCTATATGATTGAACGCTTTCTCTCTCTTTATTGTACGAGCAACAGTTAGGGAATGGCGAATGGTCAAGAGTGAAATGAAATGAGTGACGAAAGAGGGAAGAAAGTTTTTTATTTCAGATTCTGTCTCTCTATATCGAGAGTATATCCGAAGAGAGAGAGAGAGAGAGAGAGAGAAGGGAATTTGGGGGCATTGGAAAATGGCCAGTGAGGATAGAAGGTATATTTATAGTAACGTATAAAAAGGATGGAGTATTAGCAAGTATTTTACGACATGTAAGGAAAGTGTGGAAATAGTTGTGTGTCGAAATGGTGCGTCCATCCAATGGGTTAGGTATATAAAATATATTCATTGTGTTACAGCCTGTCGACGGTATGGTATGTGCATTTACAAAATGTTTCAGTGTGATCTGTATCGTTTAGAATGCCTTCTATATATTATACCCTCTATTACTCTTGCCCTCTCTCTCTCTCTTTTTCTGAACAAAAAGGTTCTTTGAAAGTTGGTCTTGGGCAAGTTATGAAAAATCGATAGCTTTCTTGTTTCTGCTGATGGCACATTGCATGCTCCCTCCCTTACAGACAAAGAGAGAAGAGAAGAATTTAGAAAAGAAAGAGTTTACTTGAGCGACAACTACTGCTTCCCCAAGTTTCATACATTGTCATAATAACATGGAAAATCAAGGAAGAGAGAGAGAGGCTAGTTGACATTCAACAACAGTCTACTACCTTTCCATCTTCCCTTCACTCTCAATCATTATGATGATGATGAAGACCAGAATAAGACAAGGACCACCAAGAAGACTTGGCAGCTTTGCATGGGAAATCACTCACAAAGAGAAAAAAAAAATCCTCTCTCTCTCTCTCTCTGTCTGTACTTTCACTACTACTTTCCCTTTTTTTCTAGTGGATGGTGACGGTATGGCGGAAGGTTCTTTTTTACCATTAGGCTAAGAGTTAAGAAGTGACCTAATTTTTCATGTAAAACAAATTTCTCTACATTTTTGAAATGACCCAGGGATTTTTATATACTGCTGACTTGAATCTCTCTTTTATTCTCTTCGTCAAAAGAAATATTCATACTCATCTCAAACTTTCTCTTCTGTCTCTCTTATAGGAACACACACAAGGAAAAAAAACATAATTTCAACTTTTATGACAAAGAGAAAGCAATCATGCTGTCTCTTCTCAAAGTGTAGAGAGTGGGCTTCAAATTTAGTATGCACTTGTGTCTTTTTTTCAACATATTATACATTAAATTTTATCTTACATCATCAAATAGAAAAAAGATGAAATGATGAAAAAATAGAGAAAATGTTTTAATCTTTTTCTCTTCCTCTCTCTCTCTTCCTTCCTTTCAATTCCAGAATAAGAAGAAAAAAATCTTGAGTGAATTTGCCTTGAATTTTTTTATACACATTTCAAACCTCAAACTTTGTCTTGTACTGAATACAATGTACACCATGACATGTAAAAAAGAAAGAGAGAGAGAGGAAGTGATGCAATTTAAATTTTTTTTTAGGTCATACTCATTTTGTGACTAATGTGTCTGCATCGTCTACATTCAATGTTTCACTGCGGCAAGTAATTGCGACTTTAGTTAACTGTACAAAGTTTTTTTTGTGGAGAAAGTAAAAATAGAGATAGAGAAAAAAATTGGGATGGTAAAGTCAAAAATGTGCAGTGGGGGGTCACATGGAGATGGAGAGGAGGGAAGGGAAGAGGAATGAAGGAGACAATTTCCATTACAGTCAAGACAATTAAATATTCCTACTGCATCCATTTAGGCATTGAAATTTATGACATTACGTCATTATCCTGACGACGACAAGAAGAACAATAACACAACGAGATTATTCCTCGTCCTTGCTATAACTTTTCAATATAGCCCCAGGAACAGTTTTCTACAAGTGCTCCCCAGAGAAATATAATATATAATATAGGAAACGGTGGGGCCGCCACAGAGAGGGGAAAGCTGCGGATCATCCTTAGTTATAGGAAATGTCTTGCATTAATCCCTCGTTTACCCACAAAATTTTGTGAAAGTGCACAGCGGGTAGAGTTTCCCTCACCATGTGTAAATGTATATACATATACTACATGTACACTGTATGGTGGCTTTGTAAGGATTTTCATGTTGTCACTTTTGCCATGTGAACGAGAGAGACAGAGAGAGAGAAAGTAGTGCAAGTTACCACACACACACCTGAGAGACAAGGATCAATGTGAAGTCAAAGCTTCCCATACAAGTTTTTCTACCTTGGCTATATATTTTCCACTATATAGATGATACGAACAATTGAGATTTCCCCTTTTTTGCTTTGATAAAAAAAACGAAAAGCAAAAAAAAATATAGAGCTTTACTCCGCTGGTAGTTGACATCTTGAGGGAAATGACAAAAAATGGTACAATATTTGTTATGTACTCTATAAAAATAAGAATAATGTGTAGACCTCACAATCCCTTAACATTTAATTTCATAAATGGCAGAGCATAGGGAGAGAGAGGAGGAGAGAGAGAGTATAATATGTAAAGAATATGAGATGAGATGATGTAAGGTAAGTTGTGTCTGGAAACGACATGCGGATGACGATGACATGTTTCACTTTGTGCACTTGCAATTCACTCAATTCAATTCCAAAAAGCCTTTCTCTCTCTCTCTCTTTGGTTCACAGAGGCAGGCTTCTTGCGAGCCATTGGAGAATATAAAGGGATAGAAATAAATGCTGTACAGAAAGAGAGAGAGAGAGAGACTGGAGGTATTTGGTGAGAGAGCACCATGAGCTTGACAGAGGTGGTGGGACAACAACTAAGTTTGATATGATAGAAAATACCGTTATAATATAGATAATAGATGTATATATAGATGGACACTTGCATTCTATCCCTTGTACATACAAAGCTGCTAACAGGAGGCAACATATGTGTTAGCTTTTCATTTGAGTGGATTGGATATTAGGAGACGACGACGACGGGTGAAAGCAGTAGAGAGAGAGAGAAAGTAGTAGCAGCCCGATGGCAATGAATCGATTTCACGACAGTCCAATGGATTACTCCGCTTGCTCAACGAGAAAATCATCTCAATAAGTCCTCTCTTATCTCTATCCTATACATAGTTGCCCCATACTTTTCTACGCTACCTTGTCTCAATTGTACTCGACAAAAAAAAAGTATTTTTTTTCTCAAAAGAATTTTAAGTTGAACCCACAAAAAAACCCTCCTAACAATGGAGTCCATATTACATGGTTATTATACCTCCTACTCTCACATTCTTACCAGTCAACTTATACTTACATGTTATAATTTTAACTAAAACTTCAAGGAGGTGAACTGGTTTTTTATTCAATAACAAAAATAAAATTGAATTATTCTTTTCTTGAAAAGTACATGCCCTCTGCCTCTTATGAACACTAAAGTATGAATAACTCATTACAAAGTAACTTTGTAATGAAATAAAATACAGAGGAAGGGATTAGTACGGACCTGTACGCAGCGTCTGGTCCGCAGCGAGTATAACATGCAATAGAGTGGCGGTCCCAGAATTTTAAGCTAAACGCACGGCCCGCCACTCTATTGCGTGTTATACTCGCTGCGG